>DWNR01005591.1:0-10072 GCA_018250455.1 Polygonus leo
AATAATGAATAAAAAGAAAAAAGAAAAATAAATTCATAGCTTGTTCTCTTCTAGTCAGTCTTTATCTCTTATTACTTTAGGTTTCATATTCACTTACAGATTAGTATATACGTTGTTTTACTTTTTTTTTTGAGCGCAAGTCTCTATTTGCACATCTTTCTAAGTTACGATAATTTTTCCAACGGATCCGAAACTGTGTTAACAGAAATATAGAGTGACACTACAGATTCGAACCTATCTTTAAACGTAAATCAAAACTTTAAATTTTAAAAACAATTATCCAACTAAAATATATGTTTTCACAGTTCATATCTACCTATATTCACAAAAGCTATATCATATGTTCAGTAAACTTCTTAATATATCTAAAAAAACTTATATTGCTTTCTGTAAACTTCATTAAATATCAAGAAAAAAAACATAACAATCAGTGACCAATATTTAAATTGTCCGTAGTAATTCTCTACCGTTACTGTACGCAAGTCAAATGGGTGGCTTGGCAGATGCAGCAAACATCTGCACTAACTGTATTGTTACACTAATATTGTGTGTATTATTACCCTAATAACATTGTGTACATACACGTATTTTTTTTTCTATCAAAGGAGTATCTATTAGATATATATCCGTATAACCAGATAAACATAAATATTTATTCAATTTAACTAGCGTTCATAGGACCTAGGAGATTTTAGATGTTATAGTATTACGTTTAATTTTATTCATGTTATAGGTCAATGTAATCCTTTTCAAATCTTACTTCAAGTCTAATAGAACTTTAATCTAAATTCAAATGTTCATGGGCGATGCTGGCTTTACAGCATAGTATACACTAATACCAATTAACCAATAATGCCAATTAAAAAAAGGTACTTATAAAATAATATTTTATGTCCCTAACAATAAAGATGCTACAAAAACTCGGCCACACGCATTGACTCCAAACTTTGTTTTGTTTCCTACATCACATTCATTACACTATTAATACCGACTCGGAACCAGCGATTTCCACGCCGTGTGCGTCCACGCTTCATTTCCACAACATCACTGTAAAACACCGTGTGTTTGTACTGAAAATACATTTATGCTGTCAGATGTTTGATCGGGCCGTTTTAATGGAGTCGGAAAAACAACATGCAGGTTACGAATTGAATCGGTAATGTTTAAATGTTCCGATTTGGGCACTTTTAGATCACACGTGCGTTACCCGATTTCAATTACAAAACAGTCTCACAATCTAACGAAGTCAAGTAATGTCTTTAGGACTTTCTTTGTAATGTAAAAGTTTATATAAGTACTAGCTGACCCGACAAGTGTTGTCCTGCCTTAACTATAAATATTGTTAGTAAAAAAGTTATGTTGGTATGGTTACAATAGGAAAATTAATATGATCGCAAAGTTTTCTTGAATTTTCTTATTTTACGCGCAACTTTTTTTAAGTTTTTCTTTAATAAGAACCATGTTAAAGAATTAACGAAATCCGTCCAGCCGTTCACGCGTGATGCTATGACAAAGTAAAATAGGGATTCATTATTATATATGTAGATAGAGATATTACCTACGTGCAGTCAAACTTCAGTTTGTAAAACAACTATGAAATTAGTATTTTACTATACATTTTAGGTATTTAAACTAAAAACAACTATTACCAGTTCTATACTCATTACTCGATACAAATTAAATAAAGACGAATACACGAACTCCCAGACCCGGAACATGTATAATAAAAATCTATATTTATTATACAGATTTCTGTGAGGCCGGGAATTGAACTCGGCACCCTGTACGTGTCAAACCGATACCGGTGATTCCTTTATCATTACGTTGTCAAAGGTTTAATTATCAAGTTGCAGACGGGAACTGAACTCAAGGCCTGTATCTTCTGTACAAATAAATAAAATGGGAGTGTCTGCGTGTAATATAAAAAGCCGCTTTCTACTAAATGCTTATGTATACATTGTACTTAGAACAAAATTGCATTTTCTACAATTTTTGTCTGTCTGTCTGTTTGTTCTGGCTAATGTCTGGAACGGCTGGACCTATTTTGACGGGACTTTCACTTGCAGATAGCTGATGTAATAAAGAGTAACTTAGGCTACTTTAATTTCAGAAATATATCTATACAAATAAATAAAATTGTACTGATGTTTGTTTGTTTGTACCGATACACAAAATAGAAGAATTTCAATAAAATTAGCATAGGTTTTTCTAAACGCGAAATACTGAATTATCTATCTATCTATATACTAAGTTATCGTAAAATCTGCGAACTGAACAATAACTTTTTCGTTAAGTTCTTTTTTCGTGAAGTCGCGGACACAGCTAGTATTTCTCATGGGTACGGTGATCCCTACAAAATGCAAGTTGACATCGCAGACTTGACTATTAGTCACGTTGCAAGAAACATAATCAGCGGCCTAGAGATAAAGTGCGATCAATCAAACGGAAAATGCCCAAGTAAGAGTCGGACTCGGACGCAAAGGGTTTCGTTTCAACAGATACCATTGTGAATTGGATTCTAGTTTTATACGATGTTCCCCAAAATACACCGAGATATTATTTTCTTGTATGCCCAACATCTTCATTTTTAACGTTAATTTTTTTTAGTATTTTTTTGTTGCAGCCACTGTAGATGTGAAAATCTCAACTATCTGCCTATTTTAGTCCAAGAGAAATCGTCTGACCGACCGACGAACAGATAGCCAAGACTTGAAGATTTAGTAATAGGGTTCTAATCTAGTTCCATGCTACCCTTTGTATGCGAAACCCTAAAAAGTAAAATAAGTGGCAATCGACTTAGATTTGCTGGTAATTTATAGTATAAACAATTTCACGGTGCGGGAGCTTCGCACCAATGAAGCGTGGAGTCCGGCGGGCTGGTCGCGGATATCCTCTCCAACACCGATTGCCTAAAACATCCGTGGGAAACTTGTTTTTATACAGAATCGTGAATTACTTTTTATACATATTTAAATACATTATAACTAGGTACTATTAAAATTTCCTGTTAAATTATCAGTGGTTTTTCACCTTTTAACGATAAGGGCTCATTTAATTTTGCCGTTGCGGTCAACGTATGTATGTATGTTTGATTTGGGAGTAAAATAAACTATTATAAGGTAGTTATTCATTTAAAAGAAACTTTTAATTTTAATTTTTAGTGACTTTTTTTTACTAGAATACTGCATTTTATTCATTTAATTGATAAGAGCACGATGATTTCGTGGACTAATTCGGCGCTGTCACCGACAACCACTGATCCGCAAATCACTGGTCAAGAACTACTGGTCTACTGAGTAGGTGATAGCTTAGTTAAAAGTTAACTGACTGTTGAACACACATGCCTAAAAGCGGTTTTAACGTCAAAGGTTAATTTTGTGAAATACGGCGATTCATTTTTGGCTAACATGGCGGTTCTAACACTTTAATAAAGTCTTCTCATTCTGAGAGTACCTAATATTGCGTCGTGATAAGCAAGCTAAACAATATTAATAGGTAAAAATCTAGGATTAACATCATAGAACATTTCAACTGAATACACCACAATTAATAGAAGATAATTTATGTTGTAAAAACTATAGCAGAGTAATTAAAAATGCCATTCAATATATTATTGTCATCTATTAGCTATTAACTGCATTCCTAAGAAATTATATGTTCTAATAATTAATTTCATGACTGGTTTATTTACATTAGAAATAGTTATTGTGGGCTCACATTCCTAGGTACATTATAATTATTTACAAAACGGCGTCTGTATAATGGCTTCTATTGACTCGTTAAATACTACCTATAGAGCGGGAATAAACCTAGTTCACATAATTTATACGTTATAATTCTAAGACAATGCATTTGCAATAGTTTCCCTGAAAACGTTTCGTTTTAGTTGCTTTGTATATAGTTTATTGGCATGTCAGTTTACTTCAACGTTTATTATTATCGTTCTATATAGACCATGAGGTATTGACGTCATCTATTGGCTTCAACAGTCACTGGCAACGTTAACAATCGATAATAAGGTAAATGTTTATTTTGCCAGTTTACTCAATAGTCGCAATACACCTTCCAATGATCAGCAGAAATACAAATCATCATAAAAGCTTAGATCCAATAAACCGTCATAAAACCTTTGGTGAAGGAATTACGGAATAAATAAACTCAAGTTATTATTTTACTTGTATATTAAATACGTTGATTAGACTGTACATCCGTTAGTAAATGAATTTTTAAAATTCAGCACTGGTAAAAGTATGTAAATGTTAATTTTACCTTTATTACGAAGATATTGCTCATATGTGGATCGCCATTACGTTTGTGGAAATGTTATTAAATAAGAATGCAACGCAATGTAGGTAATAACATACATACAGTTCGAAGTAAAGGTTTATGTCCAATTACGATCATAGATCGACGTGCCCAGGCGCCGTCACCTGCGTATGCGCCTCTCATGATTCATAAAGCAACTTATGAGTAACGCAGTCTCCGTAATAGTATTTCATTTTATTGCTTTTTTATATGTTCCAATCATAGTGGTAGCGTTGTTTGAGCTGGATTAAAACGGAGATGGCAATGTTAGAAATCGAAGTTTTATATTTCTTGATTAATCTTTAAAATTTATGTACGTGCGTACGAAATTGCAGCGCAGTAAAAGCAGTTGTTGCTATGATAGCTTAACTAAGCCTACATTATGTTTGTTTTATAACAAACAAAAAAGATGATTACACTTTGTGATTGACTTATGACGTCCCTTTCACGCAGAGTCAGGTGCAGTACGTATTAGGATTACTCTATTTACAATAAATACATTTTACAAAAGTTTCTTCTAAATCGTAAACCGATTGGTTTTACTCATTTATCGATAACAGAAAATATAAGCTACCTATCTGTGATTAATGAACTCCCACACGGTAAGAAAAACGTTCTTAGAATAGATTCTCATGACAAGTGGAAAAGTGGCAGAAATGTATGTATGTGGGTGAGAGAAGTGCGCGGCGGCACCTGCGCGCCTTCCCACGGTGCCTCGTCATGACGAAGACATTACTTAATGACTTTTCCGTACCAAATGGTACAAAATCACATCAAGTATAGTTACGCGACGCAAATTCGTCCTCAGGTTGTGTTTTCTATCTTTAATCCTATTTTCAGCTATTTGCGAATATCTATGATCAACAGTTTTCCCTTACCATCAGGTATATTTTGTTATACTATAAAACAAAAGTATAGAAATAACCCACATTAGCTTAGCTCAGAGATAACTATATATACTCGTAGGATATACCTAGAATTAGCAGTTTCAGATTATACGAGTGTTTTAAAGGGAATGTAATATTTTTTACGTTTTATGTGTGTATCTCAAAAGGATTTATGGATTTTATCAAAAGATATGTAATTAGATTCGTCTTAACTTAACTGCGGAAGCATCATAGGCTTTAGTACCTAATACGTTATAGGGCTGCCCTATGTAGAAATCTAACTTCAAATGATCTTTCTAGTACAATTGTCTTTTATATTTGTATTTTGTTTTTTACGTTCCCTTACCTATGTATAGTCGAAAGTATGGAATTTGAAGTAATTAGTCCGAACGTTCTGTTTAAAATTCAAACACTTTAAACTAAACACATTTTAAACGCAATAAATTAAAGTTACTTTAATTGGTCGTGCCTACACATTTTATCGATGCTAAAAAAATCTAAAGCGTTCTTGTGTAGCTTCGTTTGTCATTTACCTTATACTATAATAGACCCATATATTTACTTTTTGGTTCCAATAAGTTAAATTTAATTATAGACCATTGAATTTAGCTTTCAAAACGCATCATTTTGCATAAGCACAATACCATCGTTTGATATATACCATCGTGTGATACATAGCCATTTAACTCCTTCCATTTACATCAAATAATAAAACAGTGTAAGAGTATCAATGTCATCGTACTCACATTAAGATACTTGCGATGAGACAGGTTGCATTGACGATATTATTATACACACAATAAATTAGCAGAACGCGATTAGCGCACAGAAGCTGGTCGAGATTTCCTGAGACGCACCTGTCTAAAGTTCCCACACATTTGTTACACAATAAATGCGTTTTTTATTCATTCGCAATATTTTTTATACCTGCCCAGGATGTGGCGACGTTCTAACGAGTTAGACGCCAAGTGGGAGGGAAGTTGTCCATGATTTATGGTATGGTAATCATTATAATTATTACAATATCGTTCGTGAATTCTAAATCGATTTTTGAAGATCCGATTATTTGAACTACGGCTATATCTATGCTAAAAATACTTCCGCTGGCAGCAAATGTTATTTTTTCTGGCAGCGAATTTATTACAGGTTGAAGGATGTTGTCGCAAGGCAGTATAAAAATATCCCAATAGGAGGCTTGGGGAAGAACTACTGCCCCACCCATTTCTGGTGTGTATCCGTTGTTTAAATGAAATAGTGTTTCGGCTGAAAGGGTACGGTGGCGGACATTATACGTAACGTACACTACATATAAGATGACTGTATTACTACATATAAGATAACTGTATTACCACCGCAGCGCTCAGGTCCTGAGTAATATAGTAATATACAATCCTAATCCTATCCGATGTTTCTCACAGATATCAAGGATGGAATGACCTATCATGTCTATGTGCTCGTTTGCTACTTTAATATCAATATTATCTGATAGAATATATTTAGATATAGAAGTGTCATAATGTCATATTAGAATCATTTTCCCAGGATAAATGAGTATTGGGCAACTAGAAAAGGATTTTAATAATTATTTATTTTCTTATAAGATCATTCATATATTTCATATATATTATGTTCTGCAAGTAATTTCCATCACATCATTACGCGGATTCGGAGCGACGGAGACACCTGCCTGCGGTTCCCACGCATCTCCGCTGGCCACTGAAGGCGACCCAGTAGGCTCTGATATGACAGGTTTGTTATAAGTATCTTGTATAAAGTTTAACTAGTTTCCTCGCGTCTACATGCATATCTAGTGTACGATTTTTATGACAGATTGAAAGATGTAGTTTAGAATTACAAGTCATCTTGCGTTCCATATAAAGTTTTTCATCTGGTCCCTAAATAGGCGTGTCCAAATTAATAATATACAAAATTAACTTACACGTAGTTTTAGGTTTAGGTTTTATTTGGTACTAAAGTATAGATAGCTTTTTAGAGCATGGATACAGTAGGAATAGTGTAAAATCGACAGTAATGATGTGTCTTACATGAAATAACAATGATTTTTTCTCACCTGAAGTGCGAAACTTAATAATTGATGATCATCACTTAGATATTTGCCAACCCGAGGAAAAATCCGGAACCGAATACGAATTCTGTCGATACCATCGCGCAAATGTATCCCAAGCAAAGCAAGAAATACGAACCTTAATGCTTATTACATATCATTTATTTCATACAAATATAGGAAGAACAAGAAACTTTTTTCAATTTGCAGAAACCGTTAAGTTATACCGTAAACTGCAACTGGTTTGAGTGTACTCATATTCGACGGGTTTACGTACAGTTGAAGAGAAAATCAAGAGGGACAAATTATATATGGCGTTCTTTAATTTCCTGCCATTTTCTCCTTGTGTGGTCAAGTTACGCTGTATGCAACGATTTTTCGGTAATGGACAATGTGATTAAAGTTTGTTTGGTCAATAAATGATTTAGGTGCATAATGAATGTTCATAAATCAATGCTGTAATATCCTGATGCATCCTTCATTCACAAGATATGTACTAAATATTAGCTTTAAGAGGAACAAATAAACATGAATAAAACGTGATTATAGATAATTCTATCATTTTGAGATAAACATATTGCTAATTACATTACTTGGTTCCATAGCCACTTGGGAAAAAAGGGTTGCCTTAGTGTCAAAGAATTTGTCCAGAATTTTATGTGAAGACCTATGGACCATATATATTGCTGACGATTAAAATTAAAAAGGTATGTTTTGCGTTATAATGGTGTATATACGTAAAAGTAGATTTGAATGAATAAATGAAAAGAAGTACAATGTGAATAATATTAAAGTCGATTAGTTGTTTAGTTTTTAAATCTTTAAATCACTTGAACTGTAATTTTTTCTAAAATAAATACAATTTTAACTGCAGAATTTTACTTATCTTTGTCGCACGATTTTCAAGCAAATTGTTGTACACATAGTGTCGATGCTGTTTTAATTTATTTTTACTTACTTTCCTGTATTAAAGGCCGATCGGTTAACAAAATAACTGTTGTTGGAGGTTACAATACTTTCAAGGCAACCGCGACATTCTTTTTTCAATTAAATTGAGTATCGGGCCTTGAGATGGAAGCAACTTGTCTGAACTTGAAACCGCAATTGGATAACCACTTAGTGACATTGTCCTTTTGTAAAACAGAGATGCAGGTGCGTGGTGACGTCAGGACGGCCATGAGAATATCCCGACGGTGGACACTCTCACGCCTCCGCGGAACGACACTCGCAAACCAGTTCCGAGCTAAAACCGTGTAAGTGCTGTCAATACGACTGCATGCACCTCACGATTGGTGTTGCAAATGGAATATGTAGGATCACCACGTGTTAAATGTTAAATGAGAAGAGACAGAACTAAATACTTCAGCTTCTCCCATTCATGTAAGTCCAAAATAGAATATACATATAGATACTTTAATAATTAAATTACAATAGATTGTAAATATTTCCTGTTGCTTTGTTCATTGTGTTTTGTTTTGTATTTAATATTTTAAAACAAATAATTCATGTTTATTTTTCTAAAACTTCCAAGGCGGTCGAAATTTGACATTATCTTCGCACTGTCACCTCACGGACTTCTGCACATGTTTTAAAGATATTTTATGCAAATTTTATAATAAGGTAAAAGAAACATCTTTAAAACGAAATGAAGGAGGGATGTGTATATTCATTTATGACCATTTAATTTATAAACATTGGTTTAAAAGTTTAATTTATGCGCATATAACCTTATTAATCTTTACATGGAAATTTATCCCGTACAATTATAACACTTGGAAACCCTAGTTGCAAGATACCTTATGTTGGAAGTTACCGGACGAGGAAAAAACCTGAAACCTAGATTAGTAACTATCAAGTATCTACTAGAACAATCGCTCTAATTAGATTGTTTTGTAGTAAAAAAGTTGATAGATTGCCGCATTATCATTCATTACGTAAACGAGACGGCAAAAACGTGTGTTTTGTAACTGATGTCTTCTTACATGAGAAAAATCAGTTTTGGTTTGTAATTAGTTAGAGTATTTTCTCATGACATTTAAAATTAATAATAACTTTCTTGAGGTTAGGAAAGGCGTGGTTGATGGCTATTCTGACATACGAGGCGAACATCTTAGCCCGTTGCACTGACCATTTACCATCAAGTGGACTGTTCGTTTAATACGTTTATACGATAAAACAAAATTGTGTAATTTATGGGTATTTATATTTTACATACCTAAATACTTACCTACTTATCTATTGCGTAGGTACTCTTAGCAGAACAAATTTGCGACAAGTTAATATCATATATAATATAATGTCATTTAATTCACCTTAAAATTTCATTTTCGTATAATATAGCTATATTATTTATACGTACTAACTATCTATACTTTTCTCTTACCCGCTTCATACATTAAGTAAATACCTAGTCTAGCTTTTGATTTTTTGGATTTGGATTAACACTTATGTCATAAAATGTAATATTTTTACATCATTTTGTTATCAAGTTCGTGTTTTAAAATGAAACAAAATGAATAGTGTACCGCCAATAGGGACAACAATATAAATCAAACATCATAATCAATTCCAAATACGCCCCCATTTGATAATGAATCAGTCACCCTGCTTGATTTGGAAATTACCATAAAATCAATCCCAGAACAGTGTCAATTGTTCAATTGTTCAAAGTCGGGGGAGTCCGTGTGAACAGGATGTTGTGTGTTTTACGATATTTTAATTTTATTAGGAATATCAGCTTTTTTTATATCTAAACCTAGCGATAAGGCAGACGGGCTACCTGATGGTAAGTAGTCACCGTCGCCTATGGACACTT
>DWNR01005592.1:0-10072 GCA_018250455.1 Polygonus leo
GTGGACTAATTTTGACACACACGGTAGCTGTCACGTGTGCTCATTATCGGACTATAGCCATTCTGTTGTGTGAATTATTGGTATAACTGATATATATATTTTTTAAAGGAGTGCCGGGAGTTTTCTTCCGCCGGCTTACGCCTATGAGAGGAACTTAAAGCCGATGAACGCATGAATAAATTATTTAATATCTAATTACTGATGTAACACTTTATGGCTTTCATTAAGTGTATCTATATACCTTATAATGAATAAAAACATTTGAATTTGAACTTGAATTTGAATTTAAAGTAAGATGTTTTGTTGGTAACGTATTACTGTATTAGGTACCTGACGAAATGAGAGACATACGACATATGAGATAGAGAGAAAGAAACCTGGGGGTAGTTTCTTATGATCATTCATATTTCATCTTCAGATGTAAAATATCAGAAGCCATCCTGGACGTAATAAATTTAAGTATGTTGTGTTACTACGCATTTTTTGTCCAATGTTTCGGCTTCCACCTTCCTAAATTTGGTAGAAGCTCCGTTGTTTATTTGTGCGACATTAAAATGTATTAGACTAAAAAGAAATTGACATCAATAAACCCAAAACGTCGTACCCTAACTTAACTACCACGCAAAAGGCAATATTAATACATGGGGAACCTTAAAATTACACTGAACCTAAAAATTAAATTTACATCCAAATCGGTTCATGGAAAAAGGAAATTCTCGAAAATAAACTAAATAATATTAAAGATTGATCCTCCTTTATTTGAAGTCGATTGAAACAGTTATTGTGTACAAGACAGCGGCTTATTTGAGTATCTCTGCATTTCTTGGAAGTTGATTTAAAGAAGTTGTTTTGCATAGGATAGTTAAGAACACATTCGGTCACAACAAGTCCTGTAGACGGACAGTAAAGTACTAGAGAACCTTTGCAAGTCAGTTAAAAAATACTTATTCTGTATATACAGGGCAGCGAGGTGTCTCCGTACGGGCCGCTTTGGGACGCTCCGCCGGCACCTGTGCCGTACCCCGACATCCTGGCTTTTCCACCTGCTGATCTCGGTTAGTATAATTCACAGATATATCTGTGGTATAATTTATTCATATTGACCTAACCCTTTTTGTTTATTTCACATTACTATTATAGTCATTATCAATATAGGTGATCTAATGATCCAAAATAGACCAGAGGTCCCTAAATTTTTAGTCATGACGGGCCCTTTGAATTTTGGTGCTGCTGTAAAGCAAATGTTTGTCAGTAAAATAAACAATTCTAACGTATTTTTTTAAATGTAGGCTTGTTTGGATAAGTCTTAAAAGTTCCAACTACTTACTGTCCAAATCGGAATAAAAAATTTAGTGTACGAAGGATTATGAGCGTGGCGGTGGTAACTCCCCGTTCGAACCACGTCAGTTTTACCATCTGGAAATAAGACATAGCTCAAGGCTGCCCAACCTTTTAAACACTAGGGCCAAATGACGATTTAAAATTTACACAATACACAAACCTTATTATCGATTTCCTTGAAAAAAGGCGAAATCTGGACGTCGCGGGCCACTACTTATTTGCCGGCGGCACACATAGTTATCTGCTGGCCTGGGGTTGGGCAGACTTGGCCTAGCTAAAAGGAACTATGTAGCTATTAGATTTTTTCTTTGTACGCTAATATTAGATATGATTCTAGTATGGTCGGCAGCCGGGTGCGGCGGGCGCGGGTCGGCGCGCTCCACACCGGGCGGAAAAAAACCGCGCCGCCGCGTCGCGTCTGTTGCTCAGCGACGCGCTGCCAATATACGGGAGAGACGACGCATGTTCAACCTGAATGAGGCCTTTGATAAGCTACGCCGAAAGGTAATTATGATAGCGGCAATTGTATTATAACGGTATTTCCTTATGCTCCACAATGGTGAGCTCCGCTAAGGTGAGACCCCAGACGGAGTACTACTTCCACAGACTTAATACAGAATTCACTGAACGACTTGAGAGTTTGGGCCTGCAGAGGGATATGGGGAATCTTTATATGTATTTTATATAGGCTTTACAATTGTAAGGGTTTTAGGGAAGTATTCCACCCGATACCTGCGACTCTTTTCCATCATCGGTTTACAACAGTTCGGTTTGCACGCTTCTTCATACTTCTTGCAAGTAGCAAGATGTGGAATGTGTTTCCTCCCGAGGTATTGTGCTATGATATGGGGTTCTTAAAAAAGGTGCAAATATAGTTTTTCTTCAACCCGACGATGTATTGTTAGTCTCTCTAGTGCTATAAATATCCATTGGTGACGGTGATTACGTATTATTAGGTAGCCCATCTGAATAATCGCAGATTAGGATAAAAATAAAAATATTACTTATACTCAAAAGAAGTAAAGATATAAACACGTCTAAATCCGGAGACATTTAGCGCTCGATACGTAACTTTATTTTACTTTAAATAAGATTTGGGAAAAAATTGGCACAATAATGGTTTTATGCTCCTAAAACACGTACATAGAATAATTTAAAAATTGTCCCCAGGTTCCAACGTTTGCATACGAGAAGCGTCTATCACGTATCGAGACGCTTCGCCTAGCCATCACGTACATAAGCTTCATGTGTGAGCTGCTGCATGGGTCCCCGCAGCCGCATCATGCCTCTCATCCATCGCTGCATCCACCACGACATGTCTTCGATGCAGAGGTGCCTTGGTGCGCGTAGATTAACTTGAAGATGGTAAAGACCTTTGGCAAAGATTTTACCTTGATTTAGTTTTACCTAATTTACCTTAGTTGGTTTGCGCAGTTTTGCAGTCAAAATAGCACGTATTTTATGTGTATTATGACGATGAACGAACAACATAGCGACAATGATTTAAACGTTGTGTCAAAATTACTAAGAAATCTCACAGATTTTAAATATTGAACAAACGAACATTGTAATTTTTTTATTACTGTCTAATTACGAGCGTTAGATAAGTTCTATTTAATGAATATAACACTCTATAACACATGTCGTTGGATTAATCTGTGAATATCTCGATAACTACTCTAGAATCTCTAACGATTCGCTTGAAACGTAATGTAAACGGGCAGCAGTGCCGTATGTTGACTGATATAAAAACAGGAGAGGTTATCATTTAAACCTGTTCTTTTTTTGGGATGTTTTAACCGATTGTGAAATTAGGACTTTCCTTCCTTCCTAGGTTATCCTTCCTACATATTTAGGTATTAAACATATTATCTTAGGTACCTTTAAACAGAATTACAAATTCAAGTAATCTGTCGATGCTGACATTTACGCACATCCTATATTTTAATTCAAATTGGAAACATATATCGTAATAACTTAGAAATTATCTTTAGTTTGTAATCCTGTTTATAGGCGTGAGTCTCCACTGAAAATGTCTTCCCTAAGGATATCAAATAGGATGAATGAAAAT
Source organism: Polygonus leo (assembly GCA_018250455.1). Lineage (NCBI taxonomy): Eukaryota > Metazoa > Arthropoda > Insecta > Lepidoptera > Hesperiidae > Polygonus > Polygonus leo. The sequence goes on from DWNR01005592.1 coordinate 3,413, forward strand.
TTGATGTCGCTGTTTATGTTTTATAATCAAGATAAGGAAATTATTAGATCTACTAAAATATATTACGAATAATAGTCTAGATCAGGGGTTTCCAAACTTTTTCAATTCGCGGCGCATTTATGTCATTAGTATTATGTCGTGGCGCCCCTAGCTACTTCAAATACAATAATACTAGGTAGATAGTATAGAACGCAGTTTGAATCATTTATTTTCTTGCCGCAGCAACGCATCTATAGTCCACTATAGGTTCATATTTAGTGTGGATTACAAATGTACACGAGCGGCTGTGGACTGCATGCATTTTTTACTTTTAGGTCCCCGCGGCGCACACTTTGGGAACCTCTAGTCTAGATCATTAAATCAAAAAATATATTAGTAATATATTAATATCATAATGTCCTATCTACGGTACATTTTTCTTCGTCTTCCATTAGTCATAGTTTTACTATTTATAGTAGTTTTATTATAGGTAATTTTAAATGTAATTAATTTATAAACTTGTAATTATTCAATAAATGTAATATAGCGTATAAGTAATTTTATTTACATAAAGATGTAATTACATGTCCTCATCCTGTACATATATTTAATGTAGGAATATAAAGTATATGCAGTATAATAAAATTATCTTTCAAATTTATAAATAAGTATCTTGTAATCGAGGGGAGTGAATATATTTTCGAAAACTGGGTATGATAATGAGTTCTGAATAACATTATTTTTGAATATTAAACCCTTTTTAGTAGAGCAAGCTTTAAATAGATAGTAACATAGTGTTTTAATAAGATTCTTCTGTATCTCAATTCCCATTGATATACCGTAAGGCATAGTCACGAGTATCGTTCAAATTCGGGGACAGAAAACTGTTAGTAAGTACTATAAATTTTCTGATATCTACTAAAAAAAAATGGAGAGGATAGAAATAATTTAGGGTTTTACGTACAAATAAATCAGGATGTGCTCAATAAAAAGGTTCAATACAAATGTTAATTACGCAAATCAGAATTTGCTATAATTTGCGGTCAACACAAAGTTTTAATACGCCAAAACACTGAAGTAAATATTGAAATATTAAAACAAGAAAATTTATTGTGTGACTCAGACAATTAGTTTATGTGACTAATAATTTTCAAAGAAGTCATTAAACCAATAACTATTATTTTAATGGGTAAAATACTTGAAATCCACGTTAATTTAAACATTAAATAGACTTTGCATTAAGTGATTAGAGATCCTAATAATAATTCTCACGAAAATAACATACTTAAAGAAGTGTTCGGACGTTTATTGTTACTTTTACTTCGGTGTTGGATGTATGTGCGATATAAGTGTATGGGATATCATCAAAATGCGGTGGACGACAGTGTATGTAAGTATTTTTCAAATATCTTGATAATCTTTAATAAAATAAAGCTCAAATGTGAAAGTGATATCTTTAAGACGCTAGCTTGTTATAATTTCCATATAATTTATTTATATTATTATGTAAGTATGTAAATAGTTTATATATTTTCCTTAATATAGGTCTTAATTATGTTGTAAATATTTATTTAGATATTGATAATGACAATTTTGGTTTAACATTTTGTAAAATTAAGGCTAGCTGTTCATTATGCTCATTTATATATATGCGTATTAATTATATTATTTTGTTTCAGTGGGTCATTGTGTACTTTGGAATATTAGCAGCAAGTAATGAGTTAACGCGTCACAAACGAAGTCTATCTTTTCTAAAAAGATTTCTTCTTTCGAACATTGTTGGAAGCAAACAGAAACAATGCGCAGAAACATCTGCATATCGCAAACCTTCTCAAGGATACGAAATTTTCGTGGTTCCTGCTCAGCAAAAAGTTTTATTTGGGGCTGTACGGGAAAAAACTAGACAACCAAAAAATAGTAACAATAATAGGTATTTTTCAAATTTGTTTCGACAATTTTTAACCAGTGATATTATTCGTGAAACTTCTGAAGTTTTTAGAGGAGTAATTAATGCTTTACAATCGGAATCTTCCACGTTGCAAGAAGCAAATAGAGTTATTGAGGATGTGTCGGTACACCATATACAAGGTTCGTCTCAAGATCTATTTGAGGAAAATGAAACGGCAACAACATTACCAACAACAAAAACAACAACAACATCAACTTCAATACCCGTTATAGAATTCGAGACGCCCACATTAACCAACGAAGTGATTTATAGAAGGCTTCAAATGCCAACAAATCTGATTGCTGTTGTACGTTTTCTAAGTCCTATGATTGAAATGCCAAGGAAATATTCTTATGAGCAAATAAATGACCAGACTGTCCGAACATTCACACTTGACAAGAATTCAGATGTTATAGTAACAGAGACTAAGAAGAGAGTGCCACATCCTGCGTATATTCATGATAGAATAAAAGATGTTACCAAAGTAATTTGTTCAAATGATGTTAAGAACCAATTTCAAAAGGCACCAAATTTCTCTGTACAAGATTATGTAAGAAATAAAATGAAAACGAATGATCGAAATGGTGATAGCACCTCAAGTATTAATCATAACGAATCTGGTAAGTTACAAAATTATGACAAACTTTCTAACCTCAATCAAAATATTGTCATGAAACCGAGTCAAGACGTATTCGATCAAAGTATTGATCAATCCTGGAATTTTTCAAGATCGAACGATATTACTTCCGGTAGAACTCCAAATGAAGTTGATTTTGAAGCACCGAAATTTAAAAGCGAATACGTGTACGTTCCTCCAATAACAGTGGAAGAATCGTCGCCTAATGTACTAAATGAAGATATTGTTGCCGTAGATACTGCAAATATACAGACGCGGTACATGTACAAACAACAAACTGAAAATGGAATGCTCAATTATAGTGATGAGTCGACAGGTACCTTCGATCAACAGACTGAAAAGTCAGCCTCCAATCCAAGTGATAATTTATATACTGGTAAACCCATTATCGTAACTCCTTTAAATGGTCCTTCAATGAATACGAGTTCCTATCCGTTGAGTCAAGTCACTGATATATATGAAAATGTCAAAGATGAATTACGAGGTGACATTCGTTAACTTCATGGTCAGTTTATAGAACTATTTATTTATCAGGTGCATGTTATACCTGATTGTAAAATTGTAGAGTAATTTTTGTGATTAACAATATTCTAGATTTAGCTTAGTAAGTAAGTTATTAACCTTAAGTTTCACAATAAAATAGTGTATTTATAAAATAACAATATGTTGTACTTTTCCTGTGTAAAATTTAGATATATACAATTTAGATAAAAATACTAAGAAAATTACTAAAAAATACATATATAGATTAGTAGGGTAGCAATGACATGGCAAAGTAAATGTGTGAAGTTGGTATAGCTTTACAATCATGTGTACAAATAATACTTTATAATATTAATTTAGTTTTATTACAAAATGCGCCCTTACGCTTATATTAGTGTCCTACTTCAGAACGGAGGTCAGATTGCCAGACTGTAAATGGATATAAAATATGTAGGTACATTATATGTACAAAATATGGATACGTTAGCTATATAGCAGCTTGTTTTGAATCTTTGGATACAAAACTTACAATTTAAAAATATATATTCACGATTTTTGCCTCCTGTACTTAAATATAAACATATATTTTCGGTGTGCACTTTCCAAACAAACGTTATTCAGAATGAAATTTTAGCATAAATAATGTATATTTATCAATTTATCATATATGTTGTATGGAGCATTTCTTGAAGCTTTTTTTTTGTTTAAGGTTAATATTAAATTTGGTTATAAATATGCTAACCGTATTTTTTGGATAATATTTCGACAATTTTGTAAGATTGTATTTATTATTATTATCGGCGTCTAAATGTCATTTGGCAAATGTGTAAGAAAAAGAAAACTAAAGCGAGTTTTTCTAAACTTAAAGTTGATAATATTAAGATTCCTATCTAGATAATAAACCAAAAAACAGATTAGAGGCTCAGTTCAAGAAGGTAATACGTATCAATACTTTTTTTTAAGATTCCGAGTTATGGCAAATCCGCCCGTCCCTTCAGTCCGTTCGCTTATAATTTCTTTTTTTCTGGTTTTCTTTATCTGACCTCGTCGTTTCTACTGATTTTTGTTCTTGCCCTCTTAATCATTGCCGAAGTACATCCTTGATAGAAAAAGCTAAGTTAAGTAAGCTATTTTTTTTTTTCAATAGAATATAACTTCTATTTTTTAAGTGGGTCAATAGAAAACGAAGCAAAATATTTAATGTACATATTATATGAATATAAATTGGTTATATTAACATTATTAATGATAGAAATTAACTTGTTATGATAGTTTATAGTTATAGGTTGTGTTCATATTTTAAATATCAAACGAGACAAATCTCGGATATGTTTGTATATTGGTTCTGTATAAGATCGGGACGCGTTTTGAATTGCTGGGAAAATTGAAAGAATTGCCGTTTCTCGTTTTTGACCGGCAACTTCACCTTTTAATCCGAAAGACAAATTGCTTATTAGTAACGCAGTGACGTATTTACGGGTATTACCTCTCAAAACCTTTAAAAATCTTTTAAAAGAATTTTCATAATCTTGTTTACTGGAGGAAGTAGCTTATATATGTATACATCACTACTTTGTATAATAGTCCTTTACCTTACGAGTTGAAGGTGCTTCGTCTTCAGTCTTTGTGTGACTCTCGTCATTCGAGGACGAGCATGATATTTCTAAGCTACGTAATTTAATAATATTATAATAAAATGTATACTTATATTGTGTTCAGTGCATTGGTTTTGATTTTCTCCCGAGGAGTTGAGAGCCGTAAGTAGTATTTTGATTTTCTTAATGTAAAGTCAAGTTGACCACATATAATTAGCATCAAGAGTCTGATGCGTTGAAGAAAGCGTTTTATCACTTTTTTTATAGATTTACGATTATTCCTAAATAGTACTTTTATATTATTAATAAAATTATGACTTTGTTATAAATTTTATAATTACTTGCCGAGTTAGTAGATACCTATTTGGATAAAGTCTGCAGATGAATTTTGAGCAAGTTATTTTTAATTATGACTCAATACAAAAATATTGTTCTATTTTAAGAATTCTAGTTTGTGTTACTATTGTAAATATTATCGCAGTTTCAAAACCTGATATGATCTTAATCTACCACAATGCCAAGCTTTAGTTCAAGGCAACAGTTAAATAAAATTGATTCTACTACATTGTATCATCTTAGTATTTTTATATTAGTATAAAATCAAGTTTTTTTCACATTCAACTGACGTTTAAGTATTTAATACCAAAGACAAAACAAGATTTTTTTTCGGTCATAAAATTAATTATCTGTCTTGCTTCTATATGTGTGCAGCCGCAGTACTCGTATGTGTGTAACAGAAACTGGATTTCCCAGTTCAATGACTAAGAGGAAAATGATGGAATAAAATACACACAAAACAAAGAATACATCTTGTTAACAAGAAACTGTCTAGAGTTTTTTTTAAGATGGCTACATAATTTGCGCAAATATGTATTGTTGCCTCGAATGATACCCGAGTATATTATATACCAGATTTTGTAGACGTAGTAAATTATTTACTGACAGAAGATATGCTAGATCTGGACCTATCTTACTATTCTGATATAGTTGATTGCCAGTTGCCAGTGAGTTGCCAGTACATTAAGAGAGGGTTTTATAGAATAAATTGAGCAAACAAGCACAGACTACGGGTAAGTAGTCACTGCCCATCATGGACACCTGGATTCTCGGATTTTTTTTTTTACGAATGTGTTGTTGCTGTTGGCCCTACTGGCCTTTACAGCTTCACCCAGCGTTTAAAGCAAGCCAACTAAGGGCTCAGCCGGGAAAGAAGACCTGGGCTAGAAGAGGAGGGATGGGCTCATACGTCGGCTATTCGCGTCGATATGGGTGCATCCGCGTTCACTGGGACTTGAGATGGTGAAGCCATCTCTTTCCCCCACAGTTGGAAAGCGGCTAATCTAAATATCGGATATGATTGTAGTCCTATGTATGTCAACAGATGCGTTTTTTGGGATGCCTCGTTTATGAGCGGGAACGGCATCTACATTTAATCATCCGCAGAGCAATTTGCTTAATATATGCTTGAGGTATTTCTGTCTCAAGGACATGTTTGACCCATTTTTTATAATTAATTTTCTTAGGACAATGCAGTGATTGTGTGACTTACATGAAGTGTCCCAAAGCCCTGGACCTTGCTTTAAATAAAAAAGATGATGCAACGAAACAGTTATTCAGACTTGCATCCTGTGGATATGATCGAAGTGGAAAACAGCCAGTACCGATGGTGTGTATCTCAATTGTTGTTATCGCTAATTATTATAATATACTATATTTTGTTTAGATCTTTATTTAATAAATGTTGTTTAGATTTTTATTATTAACGTCTGCCATTAAAATGATATGATATGCCCCAAATTTTCAACATCCTGCACTGACCATCTTCCCATTATTTATTCGCGATTTTATGGTTTATAAGACAGAACAACGTTTGCCGGGTCAGCTATATAATAAGAATGGCAAGATTAATTGAGACCCCCCGGGTAGACTGAGGTAGACCCCCGACTATGTTGACCTATGTAACAGGAGTCATCAGTTTACCAGGTGGTAGAATTCGTGGCTCCTGGAATTTCTGTGAC
>DWNR01005593.1:0-10071 GCA_018250455.1 Polygonus leo
GCAAGATTGAAAAAAGCGTAACAAGACTTTTTCTCGACACTTCTTGCTATAGTACGTTACAGCCGTGTATGAACCTATGCTCTCCACACGCAGTGCGGTCCACGGTCGAACTACCACTACCAATCGACAATATGATTACTTTTGATGACTCATGATTTTTTAAAAATGTTATTTTCATTAACTTAAAAAAGTAAAATGCACGACAGGGCACGATTTCTAAATTCTAGTGGATTTCACGGAAAACTGACCGGAATATTACTTTTGAGACATCGCTCCATTTTATCAAGTCGTATTCATATAATCCGTAGGCTTCAGTGGAGCTAGTATTAAAAACCTAAATTGGTATCTTTCTTTCAAATTTCTATTTTCCTGACAGAGAAATGGAGTAAAATTGCCTCAGAATTGCCTTTTTACAAAGGCCCACACAAGTCGGACCATCCCTTTCAGGAATATAAATCAATCTCATACAATTCTAACTGGGCTAACAATGACTGATCTTCAAGTAAAGTAAGTAGGAATAAAATATTTCAAAGTCTGAAGTGAATAATTTTCACAAAGGAATATTAAAACTAACGTGCCAACGGGACTGAATCTCGTCACGAGGAAGTGACCCAAATACCTTAGAAAAAAACAGCTAAATGCGAAGCGGACTCGCGCACGGAGGGTTTCGTACTATTATCTATAAAAACGTTAAAGAAATCACGTAGGTTGTATGGGAGACCCACTTTTGCTTCACGGAAACTTATAAGGGTTCGGTTGTACCAAGCTTGGTCGAAATACGCGAATTCTACCACCTTGCTACTTTCATGCTAATAAATAAAGTAAAATATATAACAATCACAAACTCTGCATTTTGGTAAATATTTATTTAGTGAATATTAAGCTTACTTACTTCGGTTGAATAAGATGGAAGGGCATTTTCCTCACAGCTTCCTCAGCTAGGTCCAGCGGGAAGGCAAATTCCACCATGTTCTCATTGAGGCAGTCGTTGTAAGTGGAGGCCAGCTGACATCTGTCAGACATGCCCTCGATGCTGTCCAGGCAGAGCCGGGAAATGCTGTTTAGTTTCCGAACCACCCTGGAGTTCTTGCCGTTGACTAACCCAGCGAGGTGGACGAGTAATTCTCTGTTTACCTGAATGAGAAGAAGACATTTCAATAGTGAAAACTTAGTGATATGATTTTTTGACTATCGTGTTGGGAAGCTGGGACTCGATCAAATAACAAGTTGAATAAAGATTTGATAGGAAAATAGTAGGGTCGTCAGATTTGAAAGTTGAGAATAAAAATTCCACATGAGAATTTCACGGTGTGCGTGATATTTCGTTTACAATATCTTTAAAAAATAATTCTGATAAATCTACTAAACTGACGTTCCATTTAAATTACACTCAAAACAATAGAATTATAAGCGAAATTGCAGGAATACATTGCTGTGGCTAAATGATTTATGAATATGTGTTCAATTAGATGAAATTAACAGGAATTAGTTGCTGTAGCAAATTAGTTGCTGTCTAAGACATCTTAGAAAGATATCGTAGGAAGTCATGATTTCTAATCCCTAATATTGGGCCTATTGTTCATTTAAAAATCTGACCTCATTAAAAAGACGGTCAAGATTCGATGATAGTATAACCATATGATAACATTTACTCTCTAACGTAAAGTCTAAGCAAGTACTGGAATTTGCGGAGCCGAAACGACCTTTACGAGTACTTAAGTATCTGGCGTGGAGAAGCCAATTAGCCGTGATTTGTTCGTATTGTATGAGGCGACAGAAGTGCTACTAATGAGAGGGCAATTTGCGTCAGATTCCCGCTTCATGTTCTTAATAGCAGGACATTAATTCTCCCATAATTATAATGGCATTCTAAGTATTAATGCTTATGAAGTAAATGCATACATTAAAAATCTTTTTAAGGTTCCGTAATAATACCAACGGGACCATATTACTAAGATTTCTCTGTCTGTCCGTCCGTTCGTCCGTTTGTCACAGGGCTGTATATCTTGATGCATAATAGGGAGACGTTTGAAATACTCACAGAATGTGAAAATTTCCACTATTACAATAAATACTAAACATAAAAAGAAATTAAAATTAAAACTGAGATCTCACACAGGAAGCCGGTTTCACCGGCGTTTTTTCTGGATCTATGTGTTCTATATATTATAATTGGTTACAAGGCCATCTGTCGATACGGACCCCTCGGTGTGCGCACGTGGTCAATTTTTACCGTCACGTATATGTGTAGTTATGTCATCAGTATCCTGAGATGTTGTTCCACTGCTGGTCGTGGGTTTCCTATCATTCAACAACTGAATTCAATAACTAAATTTCGCCAAGCTAAAATGGTTTGTAGAAATCTAACCCTAACCATCCACTGTCATAACAATTTGCATCTTTAGCCTTTCGATTGTAATATGGACACCATCGAGCTTGCACAGATGGCCGAGTTTTAAGCGTTCTTGTGGAAAATGTGGTTTTTATTGCTGTTAAGTTTCTATTTGTTGAGGATACTATGTAACGTAATGTAATCAGTATTAAAGTGTGCGTCCATGTCAAAAAATTGAAGTAGATAGGTTATAAAAAATATTTATTGATTCTTCTACTTTCTTATTATTTCTTGAACGAATGTATTTGTTGCGAACAAAAGACATTATAACTAGTAGCGTCTTGAAATACGATTTTGTTTTACTTTCAAAGACAGCAAACATTCCGTTCAGGTCATATTGCAGTAGTACTTTACTGCGAAGCGAAGTCCTGGTATTTCTCATTATTGTTTTAGAGACAAAGCTCATTTTTAACGCCGTACACGATCGCAGCCAGCATAATTTAGTTTAATGAATGGTAAGGAGGACATTTTAAAATTGTCCTTTTTGTAAGTCCAAGTGTTGTATTTTAGACTAACAATATTACGTTATGCAGGGTCTTTCGTATGAAAGAAAATTAACCATCGACTGGTGTATACCTGTCGATGATAAATTTTACACTCTCTTAAATGATATCCTTGTTGTGTTTGTAGCGTTATATTTTTCGTCATATTTACGTTTTAACTGAATTTGGTACCTAAGTTTCGTCAAAAAATAGTTAAACTTCTGATATCTACAGCAGACTATGCAGTCACTTCAAGAGAAAATTTTCACTGTTATAACAATTGAGACTCAGATACTAATTAGCCTTTTGATCGGAATGTGGACCACATTTGAGCTGGTGGCCGAGTATTAAGCGTTCTTGTGGAACATGTGGTTTTACTACGGTTAAGTTTCTATTTGTTAAGGATATTATGTAACATTAGTAAAGTATGAGTCCATGTCAGAAAATGTATGTAATTGAATTAGCTGGGTTATAAAAATATTTATAGATTCTTCAAAAGTTATACTTTCTTGAGATATTTTTTTCATGATATTTCTTGAACAAAATGTATTTGTTGCGAACAAAATACATTGTAACTAGTAGCTTATTAGAAGCGTCTTGTAATACAATTTTGTTTTACTTTCAAAGACAACAAACATTCCGTTCAGGTCATATTGCAGTAGTACTCTACTGCGAAGCGAAGTCCCGGTATTTCTCATTATGGTTCCTGAGACAAAGCTCATTTTTAACGCTGTACACGATCGCAAGATAGTTTAACTTAATGAACGGTAAGGAGGAAATTTTAAAAATGGCTTTTTTGTAAGTACAAGTGATATTTAAGACTAGCAATATTACGTTATACAGGGTATTTCATAAACCACTCGATGGAAAAATGATCTAAATTCTTTAATTTAGTTACTTTTAAATCAATAAAATACCAAACTTTTATTGTCTATATCTCGGTTCGACTTAGTTTAGAGGCATACTTGTTATGACAAATTATGTTTATTTTTGTGTCTAGAATTGATATTTTCATGATTCGTTAGTGGCCGCTAAAATCACCAAAGATGCCACTTCCCATACTAAAATGAACATTGTCTTTTTACACTCTCTTTAATGATATCCATGTTGTGCCTGTAGCGTTTATATTTTTTGTCAGGTTCACATTTCCGAATTCGATACTTAAATTCCGCTAAAAATAGTTCAAAGTTGTAATACCTAAGACAGAACTCCGTAACTTAGTGACCCTAGGGTTCAGTTGGCAACGGAACCCTAAATAAAAAAAATATTTAGGGCCGTATTAATAAAGTGAACTTAAGATTGAGATCAATCTTGAGTGTGGTTTGAGTACTATATATTGTACTGAAATCCCTACTTACCTAATCTTGAGTTGACTTTATTATTACGGCTCCTAAGAGACTAACCTTGCCGTGGACGATAACATCACTTTGCTCCAGCATGCAGGCCGCGAAGCATTGTCCAGACCGCGTTATGGGCGAGGAGTTGGTGAAGTATGCGCGTACATCTTTAGGGGTAGCACGGACTTTGATCACGCACGACTGCGCCATACGGACTAATGCGTCGAGATGGCCTTGGACCTGGAAGTCAAATGGTGAATCCATGTCATCCATCCACTTAGAGTGAAGTTGAATTTAATATAATAGACACATCTTAGTCCTCAGGGATAGCGATGTGTCTGTGGCAAATTTCTGGTATGAGTATTCATTGAGTAGACTGAAGGCTTGTTTGCTACGTTTTACTATAAAATAATGGATCAGACGTAATTGAGTCGAATCAATTCGGATAAAATCGAATGATAAAATCAAATCAAATCGATTGTAATTTATTCAAATCATACAAATCGAATCAAGTCGGATAATTTTTTGAATCTTTTAAACCCATTTCTGAATGTGGGTTTCCTCATCTACGGCGTAGGCATCTGCATTCACATTTTCTCTGCTTATCATCGTATTATCCCGCATGATATCATTAAATCATCAAAATCAATTCGATTCAAACAGAATAAAAAAAATCACATAGATCAAAATATACGTATACTAGTAAATTTAATTTACGGAGCGTTACATAAACCTTAGTCCATTTGGTTTGGAGAGGCCGGCTATATTTATACACGAGGCAAACATTTTAGTCCTCAGGGGTAGTAACGCATCTATTATCAAACTTAGGTATGATTTAATTGTGCTTGGGGATGATTGCTAATGTCGATGGACGGCGGTCACCACTTACCATCAGGTGGACTATATGCTCGTTTGCTATCTTTATACGATACAAAAGTAGATTATGCCCTTCTCAGTGAAGCATTTTCAGTGAGAAGACCTGTGTCAAGCTTTGGGATTACAGATTGAGTCGAGTTAATTAATAAAATGATTATGAAATATATTTTATAAAAATCTTTGTTTATTACCTTAGGGTCCGTGAAGTCTACCAGTGTCCCAGAAAATCCGGAGCGAGCCACAACTAACGATAATCCTGGCAAGACCCACCATAGAATCTTTAGTTGTAACATTGTTCTGAAAAGTTTTCTTTTTTATTATAAAGGTACCAAAGATCCTTATGTCGTAAATAGCAATTTATATGGACATCTGATACTCATGGACATTTTTGGACCTCAGATGAAACAGAAGGAAATTTTCCTTCACTTCAAGGAAGAATTTCTCGGGTTATAGCACCTGTCAAATTAACCTTAATGATTAAATAATACCGAAATGGTAATAAAATGAATTGTATTATATTTTTTGTTAAAAGGTCCATCAATGCGAATGCTTTTATACAGGCACACCCACTTAAGGTTAAAAATTGCCTTTTTTACAACTAACCGTAGCTATACTGGGACGGGCCGACTAATGGAAAGTAGTAATTTGCTACAACCTCCTGAGTATTGGATTTTTCATTCCTCAGTTACATATGTGGAGGTCTAAGTTTTTATAACGCCTTTATTAGCTTCACTTGTATGTTTGTGGGTTTGTAACTCTCCTTTGGGCTTAGAGCAAGTGGCTTATTTTTACCAAATTTTATTATTACCAATAAATCGAAATAAAAAGTGGAAATAAATAGTAAAAAAAAACTAAAAAACTCGCATTTAAAGCACGTCGAACTAAAATGTTAAAAATAATCTTTAAAATAAACTTAAAGCAATAATTAACGAAAAATACTAGTAATATTGTAAAAAAAACGTCGGGCGCTCGATTTATGAAAATCGAAAAATCGAAAAAAAAAATATTTTTAACTTTTTAGTTCGATGTGCTTTAAAGGCGTGTTTTTTTTAACTATATTTATTTCTCTAAATGTACCAATTTCTTATAATACTAATGGCGCGTAATATGTAGAGTGATTCATAGATTATGTAACTTTAAAATTGTATATATTTGGTTGACACCAAATAAATGTATTGGCATGGGTCTTGCAAACAGATAAAAGCGGTGTGACAAAAGATATGTTTCAGTTTTGGCAATGATACCTAAAATTTACTATTTGATAAGTGGTCGAGTTCCCTTAGATCTATGTAAGTCTGACTTTTTTCTTTTATTTCAATTGGAGATATGCAAGTTATACTTCTATGCTAAACACAAGGTGAATATGTCAGTCCTCAGAAGTTATTTTTTTGTGTTTGCTAGCATAATTCTAAATTTTGCTAGTTATGTCTGAACTCTAATGTCTGTTAGTTTGAAATATCCGTACAGCATGGTAGAAGAGTGGAAATACAATATATGAGAAGTGGGGGATAAGAAGTAGTATTTTTATAGAAGTAATACTTATAATGAATACAATACTAATAATAGTTTCTTAAATATATTGCTACAAAGTTTAAATAAGTTTGTATAGCTTTTGAGCGCATGAGGTTACACCATAAGCCCAATACGATCTTTTCACTTTAATAATCGTTTATTTCGTAATTTGATATCATGGTTGTATTTGTCTATGTTTCAAATTGCAAAATATGTCATATGAATACAGTGGGGGTAGTCACATATAACTGTTGGGCGTCTCCAAATATGACGAAATTCGGGTAACATAATTATTTCTAATTCATTTATTCAATTATACGACAATTACTTAATTTTACGTAACTTATATCACTACATGTCGTATACTTATTATCTCTAATGATATTATTGATCTAGTACTTTCTTTTTCAAATCAATTTGTGTCCACACCACCGCGTGTAACAAGAGATCAATTATATTCCATCAAAAACACAGAAAAATATTTTTGTACTCACGTGGTCTTTGTGCGATGTTTCAATGCATTTTGATAGGCATAGGGGCCCTTATAAAAACTGCCTGCAAATCGATTGTGATGTTGCGATTGTACGAACAATTGAATGTTACCTTTGCTTTGTTTTTTTGATGCATTCCTTTTTGAATTTATGTAGCCAGGTGCGTTTGGACTAGTGAAGTAGATGTATCGATTGTTTGATTATCAAAATATTGTGGTTTGATAGTATCGATAGGACAAAACTGTCGATAACAATTGATAGAAAAAAAACAAAGTTCTCTTTAATCTTTTGGTTTTCAATCTTTACGAAATCGGAATAAATTAAGAAATATATTTAAGTAAATAAAACTTATAGATTTCTTGCATTATACATGAAATTTTTCAACTACTAGGCTACATACATACACGTATAGAAATCCATAAGCAACGGGGATTTCCATTAGGTGCTTCGTCTGTGTTATCTAGTTCAAGTTATCAAAAAATGTTAAATACAAAAAATATGTACCCAATATTTTTACATGTTACGTCTAAAAATTTCGCTATAAGGCGATATCGAATACGTAACTTAACATACGTAGTAGAATTTTTACAGATATAAACTCTAAAGAGGAGCAATATCGAGAAAAGCATTTCTATTATGCAGTTGTTTTATACTGCGGTCGTATCATCCCAATCACAATAAAATTTACGACGTAGTATCCTTAGATAGGTGGAATAGAATTTCCATTGGAAATTCTGCCAGGAAAATTGAATGACACGGTAGCTTTCATTTCAATATAAAACGAACTAGGGTTGTATAGAAATAAATCAAGTGTTCTCCATTTAAATCGTGCTCGGAATCCAATAAACTAGATCTAGAAATGGTCTTTTGAAGCATTTATCGTTATTTGTCCGGATTGAAACGTTTCCGTGTCGTTAAATCTGTAAATCTTTATCATCGTTATGTATTGTAGAGCAATGGTCTCTTCTCAGATGAAAAGGACCACAGTCTAACGTGTTGGAAAAGCGTGTTATAAAATTGTAAAATGCAATCTTATAGCATTGCAAACTAATATTATTAGTACCGGTACTGCATTTGCCGACCGAGAAGCAGCCCGGATAAAGAGGTTCGCCTCGAGGCCCGAAACTCCACCCACCCATCTCATCTCCTTCGTGCTGACCAGCCCCAGGTTACGTATACGGTGGACTCGACGTCCTCACATGCATACATGCATTCGTCGGTGTCATGCATATTTGGTTTTTTTAAATCTATTTAAACCTCTGTATAGGACTTACGATGAGAAAATCTTTAGAATTTTCTTCTTTGAAAATATCGACTGAGATACTGCTAGCGGTTTCATACGGATTATAACTCGAATTAATTTATCTCTCTTTAGTAGTTTAGTTAGATTTGTATTTTTTGTGGAAGGTACGCAATGTTCTTTTCTATCCCTGTCTGTTCCCTTGAAAATGTTTTTACAAAATTTCGAGTAATCAAGGCGTGATTGAAAAACTTACCAACTCGTACTTATTTATATTCGTCATAACAGATAAGAGATTTGCATAACGATATCAAGGTTTATATGTATATGGAAAATTTAATTACCTATAATAAATTTTTACTAACTTACTTAGAGTTGGGTACAAAAATAATGGGGAAAGTATAATCAAATAGGGCTTAAAGGATATATTGATAATATTTAGAACTTGCTTCTGTGCCTGACTTCATCTGCGTTCATTTTAGTGGTTTATTTGAAATTGATTAATAAATCACGCGAATAAACAGTACGGAAATAGGGTACATGAATAGTCTATATGGATAAAAAAATCGACAATTTTATACTGGATATTTTTCTACTCCTTATTCTGATATCCAAGCAGACGAAGTCGCGTGCAAAGCTAGTACTTACGTAAATAGCTATCGTTTTCCTCTTGAATACACACAAAGAAATTTCCTGAAAGATCTATTATGACGAGGTTACAAAGGCTGTTATCGAGTCTTTTAAAAGGTTTCTGGACGTGGTACGATATGAGTGATTTATTCTCATACGTATGGGAATTCCTAGTTCTTCCTTAAATATTGCTTCTTTGTAAAGACGTGCCAAAAGGAAAAATGGTTTATATATCACAAAACACGTAGAATGGGGACCTTTGTATTTATTTTACTTACACACATGATCGTATTGTATGTGCGCAAGAATTTGGATGTAACCTGGAAATTCCTACTACTTCTCTCGTTGAGGATGTTAATTAGTCTTGTGTTAATGGAGATGGGCGTGATGTACGACAAACTTATATTTTATTTATTTGTGAACAAACTTATTAATTCGTTTTTTTTATAGAAAAAAACGGCAAACGGATGATTACTACATAAGTATATACTTATGAATATACACTTATGAATATACAGGGTGGCCAAAAAGTCGTGGATCTAACGCTACTACCGGTTAACTGCTGCAATAAAATGTTCTACAGGAAGTCTCTATCATCAAGCCCCGAAAAGTTATAACTTATTTTGTATTTTTTGAGAAAATTACCTTTTTACTAAAATTCAATAAATTTACATCCTGTATCTTTTTAGTTTACTTAATATGATGGTACTGAGTAGTCTGTACATAATACACAACTTTGTATATCGTGAGTCGGAAAAAATATTACGTTTTACTAATCTTTATTTTCCTTCATCATAACTTTTCTTTTACATCGGACCCCACAGTGAAAAAAAAATGTTCTACCGAAAAGTGACCCTGTATCACAACTAATAGTGCATTTAATGGGGATTCTAAAAAGGTATAACACATGGCTATGTGTAAACTAAATACCTTTCTAGGATCATGAAATAAAAAAACAACGATTGTGAACTAATATTTTAATCAAATTCCGGCCTCTGGCCGCGATATCTGCACCTCCTAATAAAATTTTTTCGTAACCTGCGTAACGCACCTCTGTTGCTCATAATTTGGACTCCAGCAAAATCAAGCTTTTGTCGTAGTTCTTGTTCGC
>DWNR01005594.1:0-10071 GCA_018250455.1 Polygonus leo
CCCCAGCCAACTTTTTTTTAAATATATTCCATGTACAGACTTTCGACCCTCTTTAGCTTTATTATATGTATAGATTATTTTTAGTTTGTCATATCAGTTAGGATAATAGGTAAATAAAATGTCATTTATTTTTAATTTAATATTTATTTAATGATCATCTCTTAGCTTAAGACAGGAAACATTTATAAAATAGCAGCTAATCACAATAATAAAATTATTGATAACATTCATCAAACGCTTTTCTCATTTCATTCAACGATTTATCATTAGCCGTGCCTCTAATTAGCCAAAGTTAGGTGGTTATCACACTGTTTAATTGCCCGCAGCGGTGCGTAGACTTGCGGTTTATATCACTATATCTAAGTACTTCAATTTGTATTGATAACACGTGCAGTACAACACATTTACAGCGTTGAGTCGCCACGGCGCGCGGTCGCGGAGCGTCTGACAGTGTGATAACCTCTTAAGATTGGACCACACTAAGATTTTACTTATAACGATAGCTAAAAATAACTATACCTCGTTATGAGACTTTATGCAATTATAATTATTATCTTAGCTTCATTTTAAACGATCTTTGTCAATCTCAAAAATATTTTGCCATTCAATGCGATTGTGCCTATAAACGTTTATTAAAATTAAAATGCATGAGTGTATAAATTGGAAATACCTTTCGGAGACTTTATTCGTACCATGTTTGGCTTTATTGAATAAATATAATAAAATAAGGATGTCTACGAAAATTTTGTACCTACACGTCTAAAATGTATCATCGCTCAAAAAAGAATCTGTGCAACATATAACTAAAATTTGAAAAATTCTTGTTTGCGTTTGTTAAAAAGAACACATTTTTGTTTATATTTCTAGGTTGAAATTCGGTTCGAAATCCTACGTGATATTTATTCTTCGACATTTTGATAACTTATTTGTATCAAAAACAAATATTAATAAATCTCTATCGTATGTATGAGAATATGTATGATGTATGAAAACTGAGACTTGAAAAATCTTTTTTTGAATTCATAGTCTTTATCAGCACGCCAAATATTATTCTTCGGTATATGTAGAGATTTTTTGATAAATGTTTAATGTCAAAGAATAAACAGCATATATTTTATATGGTTATGTGTATATGGTTATGAATTATGAAAATAAATTTCAGGAATCATCTAATTCTTTTAAAACTTTGTCTATTGTTCTTTAGTCTATGTATAATCTGTTATACTTTATGATTCGATTGTTTATCTTTAATATCATTAAAATGTTCAACAAACACGTTCAGCTAAATGTGGCTACACCACGTTTAGTTCGCAGCTATTTTTAGTGATTGCAACAATTCTATAAGCTTTGGAATCGAATGCAAAATTAGTTCATTTTGCAATGCTTAGCTCAAGTGCACACTGGTTGTTGTAGACTATTATAACTATAGTTTTGTTGTGTAGAAAATGTTTAAGGTTGCATAGCTTCTTAATGTAAGCAATAATTAAAAAATAAAATGTTAAAATGAAGTTTTTATGAATTGATGGGTATTTTGGTCTAGTATGCTTTGTTCATTTCGTTTCATTATGAATCATGACATGACTAATATGTATAATATATGTATAATTGAAATTTTTTGAACACCTACTCCATTGTTGAGTTTAAAAATATTTTGGTATACTTTCAGAAGTATTCAGCGGCTATTAGAGAGTTGTGACGATATAGAGTAAAGGATAATGATAAATGATAAGAATTATTAATTTTTGCATTTTTAATAATAAAATCATTTCAAATAGATTGACGATTTTATCTTTTGTATCTTACAAAAATGAGTTTTTGTGCTAGTTTGATAAACATTTCTGTTTTCCTGTTGTAAACATACATCGATTGCTAATTACTTTTAATTACATTATTTATACTTTATATTACACTTTTGGTTCAATTTCAAAGCTTACACAATAGTGCTATACAATCACAAATGCCCAAACATTCAATAAATACTAAATAATGTATGTAGAGTATTTCCCATATAACATTTCTGAATCATTCAATATTACGATTGTTTCTTTGTGTAAAAATATCTACCACAAGCACGCTCCCATCGCGTGACTGTGTCATACAATCTATACATTGCGAGTTCAACAATATTATAAATCTACACAACGTTCATAAACCGCAATGTATAACTATCATAATCAACAATTCTATAATCTCCATTTTGGTATGCAGAGTCAGTATCGAATTATTCGATTACGGGCATCTCGCTCGTCTGAAGCGCTATTTCTTTTATGAGTAGTAAGCGAAAAAGAGACAACAATATGAGTGCGTAAAGACTGCTTTTTTCACAATTCCATCAGGATCTGTCCCCATAGACCGGAGAACATAACTTTAAGTAACTTGCCATAGGGCTGTGCCTAATAATTTTAGAACAAGTTAAATTGACTTTTATATACTAAAACACACTTATAATCAATCCAGTAAATGGGGTCAGATCCTACATTCGATTAATTCGCACAAATGGTGTACAAATATTAAAACATCGGTACATTTGACTAAAAATAGAGGCTCGGCTTTATATTTTTATTTACTCTTAAAAATCTCAAATCTCTCAAAGGAGACATTCTAAGAGCCACGTGATCGTCTTCTTAGAAACAAATGATAAACTCTAGAATCTCTAATTGAGTACATTCATAATTAAAGCTCTGATTAAACCTTTTCCAATGTATCTAGAATACCAAGCTGCCTTCTCCAATAGAGATCAGGCGTTCCCAGATATTACTACGGCTTTAGAAATTATCTGTATATGTATATTAAACTATTTTTAACATTAAAATAAGTTCTACTCTATAACATTGCAAAATATTGCTCGGTAGACGGTACAGTCCCGTACAATCGTTTGTTTATTTCTGGACTTAAACGTGGCTCCCAGAAATGAGTATAATAAAAACAAACTACTTATAAATTACATAATGTGTGCGTTACATCCATTTGTTGAATACTTTGGGTAGTGTTACCGATTAACAACTAATGAACGAGATTTGGAACGCTGCAATATTCAGGAAGATTAACTTCGTGCGGGACCGTATGCGCGTAGCCGTCCCTTTCTTTCGTATGAACGACTCAATATGAGTAAGTGAGAGGAAGTTTAAATTGTAAAAGTGCCACTAAGTTTATTTTCCGAATAAAGCATTATGTGTGCGTTCCTGTACATCCAGCCCTTGGCGGGCAGCAGGGTGATACAAGCACTTAATTTTATAATACATACTTATCAACATACAAACTTCATACAAAATGAAACTACATCCACGTTACAGTGACAAAACATCTAAACGCACTACGGTCGAGTATACGACTTAAAAACCGGATAATCCGTATAAAATTGCCGATATAGAAAAGGAAACAATTTCTTCAAGCGCTTCTTTATACATAGCTCAATGTCCAAAAAAGTCGGATGGGGAAACTAGCACAAATACGACATACAGGCTAGGCTAATATCACAGGAGTGCTGGGAACGGCGCGCCCCGCTCGCCCCCCGTTACCGCCCCACCCCACTCGCCCCACGCTCCTCCAGGTACCTATTTACTATTCAGAGGGGCGAAACAGGCTACTACCAATATATTTTGGGACAATTAAGACTTTAATAGAAAAATAAATTATTTCGCTACCGAATGCATTGCACGATGCGTTCGATCACAAACTTATTGCACAACCAAAGTTTGCTTTTGAACTTATATCATTCGCCTACAATAAATTAACAATACAACATTCTAAGTACGCCGCGATATTCGTACAATAATACATCATAATGGTAACAAAATAAATGGTGACAAAGGTAACACGGTCGAAACAAAATATACAAAACAAAACATAATAAAGTTTAGAAAGTTCAACAAAACGTTCAAACTAAACTCAAGACTTAAAATGCGACGTGCGACATAAAATATTTGGGTGTCGGTCACCCGGTGTCGCGACGAGTAAGTTAGTTCAACGGAATCTCATCAGCTGGCGAGTAGACAATGCACACGCATTAAATATTTTCATTGTGTTACGATCGTACGTAACGATCGATTGGCCGGATAGTATTTCTTAATATGCGTGCTCTCTCCACAGTACAGTGCACTTGGCTTTTACTTTCAAACTTTAACGCGAAATTATGTCTTACTTTCCGACAATCTTCTGCATCCACAACTCGGTCTTACTCTTAACCCTCTTCCCCGAACTAACTCGAATGTTAAACTTGATTTTTTTTATAACACGCTACCGTTCCCAGTCGTTTGCACTATCTCTTAACGCTATATTTATTTATAGTACAATAATGTAACATTAATAATTATGGCTTAAAACTATTACTCCATTATAAAACTTAAATCCTCACTATTCTGTTGTACACCGCGACGCGACGTCACGACGGACAAACGCACTTCCGAGTCCTTCGATACACGATCGTCGGCACTAATTGGACCGCGCCCGCCGGCAGCGCCTGAGCAACTTTCACTAAATAATAAAAACACGCTAACAAAGTAAGTACTCCTTAACAACAAAGAATTGGCTAAACGTCGACTGTCCATTCGGGGTAACGAAATCTATCAACGAGATGTCCAGCGGTCGGCGCGACCCGGAACGAGTCGCATTCGGGCGAGCTCGTTCGGAACGCGTCCGGAAACTCGGTCAGCGACTCGAGCGCTTCGGGCTCGCGCGAGCGGTCTTCACTCGGGCGCTGGCATCACAGCGGAGAGTGCAGGTGCGCGGGGCGGCGCGGTCATGAGTCGAGAACCGTCAAGAGCCCGGGTGGGAGAAGGGGCACGTCTTGGCGGGGCATCTGCCGCGCCAGCTGCGCGCAGCCGAGGTTCGCGTCCCCCAGCTCGGGGATGGCGTCCAGGAGAGCGAGGCATTCGTCCTCGACTGCACGTCGGGCCTTCTTCCCGACCCAGGAGTCATCGCACTCCTCCCTCGCGCGCCTCCGTCTGGCCTCCTTTTCCCTGCGCGCCTCCTCGCTCAGTCTGCAGTAGGTGTTGTTGATGCACACGGATCTGCGAAGGTCACGGGCAGGGTCCTCGATGTTTTCCAGTTTTTGGGAGCAAATTTCGATGACACGCTTGCGCTCCTCGTTGGCGCGCAGCCGGGCCGAGATCATGGAGAGCTTGGGCCTCTGGGCGGGCTCGGTGCGCGGAGGGCCGAACATGTCGTCCTCAAACGCGTCAGCGATCTCCGCTCCGCGCGCGCTCTCCCGCTCCTCTTGCGGTGTCATTCTGTAACAATCACACGGACACATTAGCACTCGTTAGTGGATCTAAAATTACGCTTAAACACTGCCACCACCTCAATTGATCAGTAATTTTATTAAAGTAAAACCAGTTTTCGTTAAAGTATTTTCAGTATATTTAAATACATTTAATACCTAATTATTTTTTCTGCACACTTTTTGCAAACGTGATAGTGTCATTGAAATTATTCTAGAATCTCGTCTGCTAAGTCTAACCAGCTTTCATAAATTCGTCAAATAATATAAAAACGTTCAGATAAAATTAATTAGTTACAGCGACAAGCTATTAAATAGACCAGTTTTTAAATGCGACTAGAATGTGACCTACAAAATTTCAAGTGTTACCAACCTTGCCGTCAGTTCGGGGGAGAGGATGAAAAATCCAGACATAAACATTGTAACACACAAAGAGTTGACCAACAATGAGATAAGTCTTTCGAGCACAAAAACAAAGTTCAAAACACTAGCACAGCGAGCGCGCAAATCGTCACTACGTCCTCGACGGTAGACGAGTATAAAGGCACAAGTGAAACAGAAATAGCTCGAGGCGCGAGCGGCGTGCGCGCACCGCAGCGATCGCTTGACGAATGACAGTATACCTCGCTGTAGATAAGACATTGAAAAAGCCAATTGCGTCATTCGAATACGGCTACGTACGTGCCGAGAGGAGAGGAAACGGGTGACGTACGATATGAACCGTCATTATAAACGCTATTGACTATCGTGACTCGTTCTATTTGTTTACGAAACGAGCCCGAGCCGAGCTACCGACTGCAGAAAACAGGTCCACGGGCCTGAGGATCGACAATTGCGACGGAATTTCCCGTTTCCGTAAATTAAAAAGGCCATATCAGAGCAGACGAGAACAATAGCCGATCGCACTCACAAAGTCACAACTACTCTGGTTTTAGTTTTGCGCAACGAGGAAAACAAAGATCACTTACGATCTCAGTATTTATTGATTAGGAAATTTCAAGTGAGAATTACTTGTCTTCTAGGAAAACCTTTTAAACATACTTATATTGAATCACATGAATGTATGCGATGCATATTAATTAAATAACATTATCGCCACTACTAAAGAAGGCCCGTGATATGACATGGTTATCGCGAAGGAGATAAAACTTTATATTTATTTTGGTGTCGGCTCTTATTTTCGAGCTGTAACAGTTAATCGCATTCGTTCACATTTGTCGAGGCTGAGAGTTCAATCTCCTTTCATCCGAGCGCTTTCTCGAAGTAACTAGTTTGACTATGAAGCTACTTTTTGTTACGTACCGACTGCCTGACCTTCATTATAATTACAATTACCAGAAAATCGCCACTAAATGAATAGATTTTTGTTTAATTTGCAACCTTTTCGATCGGTATTTATGGACATCATTAAAATGTTTTTATTATCTCCAATCTTCAAATCAATAACATGTACAAGGTTTATGCTATTTATAATTTACGATGCACTTAATGAAGTCGATTACAAATAGGAAAACCTTGCTTAAGGATATGAAACAAATACCTACTCGTGTACGTTCGGATGTAGATAAAAGAGGTATTTCATCATCAACAACTATTCCATAACTCGCCACGATTCTCCTTTTACTCTGGGATATTGGCGTAATTTCTGCGTCTTACTATTGTTTAATTTCTCAAAATAACAAAAATAACGGTCATAGTGTATAAAATTATTGGCCAAATGTTTTGGTTTTATAATTTAGAACCATCATGAACGACATGAAACCCGGATTCCAGTGGATCATCGCAAGGCACTCGAGCGTACTTTTGGCAAAAACGAAAAATTGACACAAATAAAAGTGAGAACACTCAAGGTTTGACAACTGAGGAATTGTTCCGAAGCTCTGATTTCGTTATAACGGCCTAGTAACTGAACAAAATCAACGTTACGTAATACTTTCGTGTTGTAAGCAGCAATATTTCAGTTATGTCAGCCGTAAGGTTACCGTTGGCTTATTAAGAATGTAGACGGAGTATGAAAGTTATGTTTGCTAACTAGCCTGTTAATGGTAAGCAAATAGTACCGTACTTAAATTAGTCTATCCACAAATTCATTGCTAAATATTAATTTACTGCTACTTACAGTGTTTCGGAAATAAAACAAAAGAAATGACTGTTTATTTGGGACCGTATGATAGATGATATATTGTTGATCCAATTTTAATGATATTTTGCAGTCTCATACCGTACATTCTGTACAGGCAAAGCGAAGTTACAGATAAAAAATTATGTACAGCGTGAAACAAAAAAGAAGAAAAAAAAAAGAAGAGCAAGGTCAGGAGGAACTTCTATTAATTTATACAAACATTTTAGGTATACATTTATACAAAGTATTTTACTATTTAATTTATTAAATGTTTTGAAAATCACTTCGAGTTGATACACATGGATAAAGCGTTACTACCTGGAATTAACAAAGGAATCAATTATTCAGAAGTCAAAGTGATTTTCATATGATTTTAAGTTTCATATTAATATTTAAATTGTTTTATTAAAGACAAGCATAGAATTGAAATCTGTCGAACACGTACCGTCACAATCTGATTATCGAAAAGATGTTTACACGAAACGTGTTTTTGTTCTAAAATGGCTGCCGCTGTAGCCTTCACCCGAGTACTTTTAAATTTTCACTTTAAAATTTGTTCTACATTAATAAAACTATTACATCCTAGATTCTTATCATTACATCAGGTTTGTATGCATTTTTCCATCTTTGAGTCACGTAACAGTTATACAAAAATCGAGAAAAATTAAAAAAATGATTGATATTATTCGACATACTTATATGACAAATCCTTTTCATAAATTACTTTATTATTGTAATTTGGCTTAATGACAACAAAATAAAAATTACACGATCAAGGAAAACAAAAGTAAAGCTACAACTTTTTTTTAATCATAGACAAGACAAACACCATTCATAGTTTAAAAATGTATTCTATAGCATGTCACAAATAGGTTGGCTACAAAAAGCGCATGTCTGGGCACGCTCGTGTGGGACAGAGAAAAGAAAGTGCAGGTAGTCGCGGGCGAGATTTATTAGATCGTAACTGGTGAGGTCGGACTGGCGACTGGCAATATGTCGTTTGTTTAAAAAAAGATGGCGATTCTGAACTTCATTATGCGGGAATGACAATTCTTACATTACTACGAGAATATTAAACAGGTAACACAATCCATTAAAACAGGAAAAATGTTAATCTTTGTAACCTAATCAAAATTTACATTATTACATTTGTTTCTATTTTAAGTCAAATTATGTAGCGAATGATAAAAAAAAAAACAAATGTTAAAATTCGCCATTCTAAAAAAAATACATGTGGAATTTAAATGACTAATACACAAACCTATTTAAAAGAACAGTTTAAGTATTTTGAATGGATGGATAGAGAAAAAATCATATTTAAATTTTATCGTTGCTAAATCTTGTAACATAAGCCTAGATGTCACACATTTATATTTAGATAATGTATAAACTCATCAGGCTGTGTTAGTAAATGCAGCAATAAAGTGTTTGATCAAAGGAAATAACGAAAGTTGATTTACGGCGGTATCATGTTGCTGCCGTGTAGAATTTCCCACATGTTATTATAATCAGTGGATACTCAGTGTCGTAGAGTCGTGATGGCCACAAAATACTGCCACTTGAAGCTGAAGCGCCACACAGCCACTTGTAGACACAAAAAAATTAACCAACTTCACATGTTATTTGAAAAATAAAATATAGCTACCAAAATAGTTCTGTAAATAATCTTTTTGAATAACATATATACATTGATTTCTTTGAGGATAATCGAGTTTAACTAGTATAATTCGACCGGGGAATTTCTACCGCTGCTATTCGCTATGAATCAGCTTACAAAACAATTTTTGAAGTTTGGTTGGAATTATGTCGTGCTTGGCAGTGACCAAGTAACCATAGACACTTTTGCTTTGAAATTTGCAACTAACAACTATAAATATTTTCTGTATCCCTTATAAATCCAATTATCTTGGGAATGACATCTATTTAAGTTGCTAAGTTTTAACTAAATTGTATGCACAATTCGATTATGCTAGTATATTTAATTTGGATTGGTAATAGGTCGTTAGATACAACGGCCCAACGACCTTCTAGCTTGAAAATCGTCCTATAATGTTCTCTGGCAATTGAAGTGATGAAGTAAAATACTAAAGGTGTTTTAAATAACAATTTAACGTTCAATACTTTGGGGCTTGTCAAGGCAAAGAACTTTTTTCACAACTGAGAGCGGTCTAGAACGTAGACATATAAAACTCAT
The DNA here is from genome assembly GCA_018250455.1 of Polygonus leo. NCBI lineage: Eukaryota > Metazoa > Arthropoda > Insecta > Lepidoptera > Hesperiidae > Polygonus > Polygonus leo. The sequence goes on from DWNR01005594.1 coordinate 9,535, forward strand.
TTGCAGAGATTTAGTGAAAATGTCAGTGTTCCAATTGTGTCTCATGTTTTTTTTTAGTTAAGACCGCGTGTTTTGACTACTGATGTACAGTCATAAATCACTACATAGTATAAAACAAAGTCGCTTTCCACTATCTGTCCCTATATAGGCTAAGATCTTTAAAAGTACGCGACATATTTTGATGCCGTTTTTTAAATAGATAGAGTGATTCAAGAGAAAGGTTTCTAGCCGGGTCATCTAGTCCAAGATAAATTAACGTGTCTTCCAGTGCAATGAAACCATCAGCATTCGTTCATCGAAAGCCTAAACGTCACCAAGACTTTTTTTTTAAGATAAACAGTACGACATAGACAAGCTAGAGTGCATAGTATTGGCTATTCAAGCCAGGAAGAACTATTCACTTTAATTTAAAACATAACTAGTTTCTGTCTGTAGCTTCACGCGCGGTATTGCATAATTTTAAATCTTATATATAAAATTCTCGTGTCACAATGTTTGTCTTCGTACTCCTCCGAAACGGCTTTACCGATTTTAACC
>DWNR01005595.1:0-10070 GCA_018250455.1 Polygonus leo
AAACTTGAAATTTGGTACAGAGGTTCCTTTCATGATCTAAGTGAGCACTAAGAAAGGATTTTTCGAAATTCTTTTTTTTTTAGATTTTCGACTTCTACGCGGACGAAGTCGCGAGCAAAAGCTAGTATGAAATATAATTTAAATATTATCGATTACACGATCAATAATGCTACTAATATTTCGATAGATATCGTGCTAAAATAATTAAACCATCAATATAAAACATTTTTATCGCAATGTCACGGTTACGTACTATGTTTATAATTACTCGTATACCTTATTTTAGTGACGCGTCAGTCATATATTCACTATTTAATATTATTTCCTGTAAAAAGCAATACTGTACTTATATTAAATGTTAAAAAAACTGGTCTTTATTCTATCTTTCCTTTTCTAAAAGTATCAAACGAGCATGCAGCCTGATGGTAGGTGGTTACTGCCAAACAGGTAGAGAAACAACAGTTCTGAGGTGGCGGTGGTACCTACCCGGTCTATACGAGTATATTCGGTATATCCGGGAACTATACGGGTTCTATCCGGTATATCCGGGAACTATACGGTTTCTACCTGGCAAATCTCCTGCATCGCTTATAATCAACCCGAGTGTAATCGAAATAAGAAAGCATTAAATCTATATATTAATATTTGAAGCAAAAACTTCGTTCTCCTTTTACCCGCAAAATTATTTAATAACGTCTAATTTCATAATCCTAATGTCCCTACATTAGGGAGGCGGGGACATTAAAGTTTTTATAAAGAAGAAGTGCAGAAAGCATATATTGTAATCAATATTGCATTAAAAATACACTAAATTAATTTAAGACAATATTACACATACTAACAAACATTTGACGCACACATGTTTATGCGTAATGTCTGTTGTTAACCTGATAAAAGATGTGTCACTCAATGTCAACTATTTACAACATATTCAACTATTACAATATATATATATACATACAAAATATTCATTGCCATACACATCCAACGGTTTTCTTTATTTCAGTCTCCATTTTTTAAATTTGTTATTATATTGCTCGAATTGTAGTCCAAAGGCGACTTCTAGTATTATCAAAATTGCTTGCTGACGTTATAGAATAGAATCAAAATTGTAAACACCATATGATTCATCGTATACCATTGACATTATTACATGAGGTAATTCCTAAATGGTAACAAGTTGCTATTACCTGCGGTCGTCATCCACCACAAAAATTATTTAATGATACCGTGCAATGGATTTAAATGAAGCGTTTACTGCGTCATCTGCCTTATTTGTCACGCGTTAGGTGCCTAGCTGACGCTTCAAACGTAACTTTATTCGTTAAAAAAAAGTTAAAGTCAGCGACCACAAAAATCACTAAAAGATTCAAACTAAGCGATTACTACGTCATCCAACTCATGTGTCACGCGTTAGGTGCTTAGCTTCAAATAACCACACAAAATTTAATAAAAAATCGTACATGCGAATAAATATTATACATATATTTGAAATTATAAATATATATATATAATTGTCTTTCCTGTTTATATAATGAACCTATCATTATGAAATTTTGAATATAGATTATCCAAGATACTTCTAAAAAGGACATGGTATATCAAGAAAAAATTAGCTAGAAATAATATTGTTCCCGAGCGATACAAAATAAATGGTTAAATTGTGTAACACCGATTATTTATCAAACATAGGTCTAAATACTAAATTAAAATTTAAAAACATTGATCTGGAACAGACCCAGTTAATTCAAGATATGTGCTAGGTGATAGCGTGATGTAATTCGCAGTAAGACAAATCAAACAATATTAATGCCTGCTAGTCTTCCTTATGGACTCAGTCCTAATTAATATTAATCCCAGGCTCAGCAGGCTTACGTATACCAGGTCAATTTAACAATATACCAGTAGTTATTTGGATTCTTTGACGTAATCAGTGTCTTTGTGCCTACGAGCGGGAATGGTACTATTAATATAAAGCTGAAGAGTTTGTTTGTTTGTTTATTTGTGTGTTTGTTTGTTTCTTTGCTTGAACGCGCTAATCTCAGGAACTATTGGTCCGATTTGAAAAATTCTTTCAGTGTTAGATAGCCCATTTATCGAAGAACGCTATAGGCTATATAACATCATGCTACGACCAATAAGAAACGAGTATCAACGAAAAATGTTCCAAAAACGGGGACATTTGACCCACTCTCTCTTATATGACGCAAATAAAGATGCGCGGGTTAGCTAGTGTAAGCTAAATTCCGTCTAGCTCTTAGTTACATATCCAAAATACACCCAAATATAGAAAAAATACCGATGTTCTGTTTATTTTCCGCAAGGATAAACCTACCTTAACCGGATTATACGTAATAATTGTAGAGAGAGAATCTATGTCTAGAGAGAATTACTCATGAGAAATATATCCTTATCTAATGTTAGTTATTTTAGTTATGGCTACTTACCATTTCCTTTAGCTTCCTCGCCGTTTTTAAGTTGTTCCTTTTCTAACAAATGCTTTGAGCTTTCTTTAGTGGGTTCTACGTCTCCTTTAGTTGATACTACGGATTCTCTTGCATCTTTCTTCTGATCTTTACCAGTTTTAGAGGTTTGTATTTCCGCGAGACCGGGCACTGGTTTGCTTGTGTCTTCGTAGAGCATAAAGTTTTGCAATCTCTTTATTGATATTGTTGCTTCAGCTACTTGCGCAATACCTGAAATATTATTTTTGGTAAAATAGTTAATTTTAAGTAGATTTTCCTTAACGAGTAAGATTTTTGCTAATTTTCCTTGTATATTTTAAGCGCTTCGTCAAAATTATAGCGTTCAATATGATTTTACCCCTTAATATTAAAGTTAGCAGAAAAAAATTAAAATCCAAGTAATAACCAAAATAATTTCTAACACTCAACTTAGATTGAAAGTGACAATAATGATCAGGGTAGAATAAAAATAGAAATGGAACAAAAAAGAAAGAGAAAGGAGAATGCAGGTAAGGACGAAACAGAAAGAGAAAGAAATCTCAAAATTAAAAAAAAATATTGATAGACTCACCTTGCGGGAAAAACACGGTCATCGTCTGCCTCAATATATTGTAGAAGCTGGTGACCACGAACACCTGCTTGGCGCTGATCACGTTGTTCTCCAGCACGAACACCAGGATCGAGACGAACAAGCAGATCCGCGTCGTGAACATTATGAACGACGTGAGCACGCCGCGGATGTATGACGTGGCGCGGATTTGCTTTATTTCGTGCCTACGAACAAAAAATTAACAAAATGCAATGATAAGTTATGTATGAACGCCAGGATTAAGACGAACAAGGAGATCCAGGCGGTGAACAATATAAACGACGGGAGCAAACCGCGGGTGTAAGATGTAGCGTGGATTTGCTTTATTTCGTGCCTACGAACAAAAAATAACAAAATGTAACGATACGTCATGTACGATCACCAGGATCGAGACGAACAAGCAGATCCGCCTCGTGAACATTATGAACATGTACGACGTGGCGCGGATTTGCTTTATTTCGTGCCTACGAAGAAAAAAACAACAAAATGTAATGATACGTTATGTATGAACGCCAGGATTAAGACGAACAAGAAGATCCAGGCGATGAATATTATAAACGACGGGAGCAAGCTGCGGGTGTAAGATGTAGCGTGGATTTGCTTTATTTCGTGCCTACGAACAAAAAATTAACAAAATGTAATGATACGTTATGTATGAACGCCAGGATCGAGACGAACAATCATATCCGCGTAGAACATTATAAACGACGGGAACACGCAGTGAATTTACAACATCGCACGGATTTGCTTTATTTCGTGCATATGTACAAAATACTCGTATTAATTAAATGCAATCCTATAGACACTCATACAACTCACTCACTCATTATAGATATATTTCCATCAATAAGTAAAATAGACCATCTAATAGTAATTTGTTTTGTAGCAAGCAATTGAGACGAATAAGCAGATCCGCGTCGTGAACATTTTGAATGACGGGAGCACGCCGCGGATATACGACTACGCGCGGATTTGTTTATTTCGTGCCTAGTGAATATAATAAAAATATAATACAATACTATAGGCATTAATTTATTATGAAATTATTATATAATAAATTAATAAAATACACAATTTAATAGTAATTTGTTTTATAGCAATTGATGAATACATGTTCAATTAATGCAATATATTAATGAGAAGTCCATCAAACAAATAAAGCATAATTTTATTGTAAACATTATTAAAACCTAATTCAGTGGGAGATAAAAGACGTCGTGCGAATTTTATAACGTATCTAATAAAGTTAAAAGCAATTAAATATAATGCAACACTATTATGATATGATTATTATAATGTATATCGCAATAGTTTACTAATACCAGTAATAATATTCGCACTTAGCCAGCGCAATGAAGTATAAACTAAATCTTTTTCATGTAAGTGAAGCAATGAAACAAAAAAGGATGGTGATGATCAAACAAAAAAGTCATAAAAAATATTTATGAGATAAATGATAATACTTGTTATAAAAAAGTGGCTCCTTATGGCCGTATTAATAAAGTGAACTCAAATTGCGATCTATGTTGAGCGCGGTTTAAGTACTAGATTATTGATTTAAAACCGCAGTCAAAATCGATCTCAATCTTGAGTTCACTTTATTAATACGGCCCGTAGTCTTAAATGGAAGGAATGCGTCTATAATCACCCTAAACGTATTTTAACTATTTTTCTGGACACACATGTACTTGACCGGAAGAGACCCCATTACATGTCTCTTTATCTCGCCGCCCTTGCATTCCTCGAATTCAGACAATCGGTATGAAAAACTAGCTTTTGCTCGCGACTTCGTCCGCGTAGAAGTCGAAAACCCCTTGGAGGTAGAATTTCGAAAAATCCTTTCTTAGTGCTCACTTAGATCATGAAAGGAACCCCTGTACCAAATTTCAAGTTTCTAGGTACAGTAGTTTCGACTGTGCGTTGATATGTCAGTCAGTTAATCAGTTTTGCCTTTTATATATATAGATGAACCTCATGTTGCTTTACTCTGGCCTGAATACAGCTATTAATATTGTTTGATACATAAGACCATGTTCAATATACACAAAAACCTTATTTTCATGTTGCTATGATGCAAACAATGGCACAAATTGATTAATTATATTAGGAAACATCAAATACACGTTTCATCTTTATGTCTTATTGTTACTATAGTCGTCATACAATAATATGTCAATTTTATTACCTATTCTTTCTATACAGATACATGGGATATAAGAAATACAAAATATACTTCATATTCAATAAGCTTCACTTTTGTTTCTTCTTGCTACTAAACTCGACATACACTACCAAGTCAGTTTTTCCACACTTTCTACATATACGAGTATATCAGGCTACTAGGACCAGAGCATTATAACAGCATATTAGGAACCTTAAGTAATGTAGATTGTAGATTTCTATTTTTTAAATATGAAAATACAAATCAAAAGTTGCTAAACTGCGGTCAGGCCACACTTGCTCCAGTAGCCTCATATAAATATACCACAAGAGTCCTACATGTATGATAATTATGATAAGGATATTTTCCTCTACCTACAGGTTGCCTGGGAGAGATCGCTATTTAAGCGATAAGGCCGCCTTTTTGTTTATGTAACTTGTATAATTTGTTTTGTTCTCTTGATGTTTTCCTTTATTTGGAGTACAGTAAAGTATATTGTATTGTATTGTAGGTACTCACTTGCGCGCCTTAGCGACGAGGTCGGCGAACGGTTTCTCCCACGTGTACATCTTGATCACCTGGATGCCGGATAGGATTTCGTTCATAAGACGCACGCGCTCGTCCGTCCGCAACGCCGTCTTCAGACGCAACACCGATGTCCGCTTTCCCAAGTACGCTGCGTAGGAAGAATGTTTTTTTAACTTACTTCAATAAATGAAAGTTATTAGTTTGACCTGTATGTATGTGATTAATGAAATTAGATTTTTTTTTTCTTTATGATGATCTATTTAGGCTTCCAATCACGTGTGATATTTCTTAAGTGTATATATGTTTGTCATAAATGTTTCACTCCTCCATGAGGTCGGCCACAATTGCCTCGATATAAAGCACAAACTAGCATCCACGTGTCACCATCCCAAATATAGAATTACTTCGCGGATTAAGACTGTGACGGTGGTGTCTCAATTCGAAATATATATACGAGTTCAAACGTTCAATTGTATCACATGATCATTATCAGCATACAGTATAATTAACATTCAACATTATTATTCACGGCAACACATCTATAGTCAACCTCAAGAAGGACTACAATCCTATCTATCTGAGCCTGCAGGCTTCCGAAAAATTACAAATTTCTTTCTTTATGAAACGGACTTCGCAGGAATCGTTATTACATAGTCAGAATAAAATTCACTCAAATACGTCGCAGAGGGCTAGATGATGGTATTGCATATCATAAAACATACCATGATTCATGTTTGGCGGTATTGCATAATATTTATTAATCTTTAAGAGTCGTCTAAATCTAAACTAACCATGGACATCTAAAGTTGTTAATGTAAAATCTTTAAATTGAAATACTATTTTGTCAATAAATATATAGGTATGCGCCTGTCGCTTATACGTAATTTGAGAGGAAAAACATACCCATTAAAGAAACATGAGAATTAAAATTATTTTCTCTGGGTCTAGCTGATAAGGATTGTGGCGAAATTTTAATTAAAGTACGTTCAAATGGAAGTTCATAGGACGCAGTACGGTCAAAATCGTAGGTACTATCTTGTTTGTTTTAAAACAGGACAATGCACCGCATCATAAAATTGGTTATCATAATTACTTCAGAACAAGTCATAGATCCAACTATGTAACAACAAAAATTAAATTTTATAACCATATCGTGTAACATTAATAGCGATATGCGCAAAAACACCAAATTAAATACGTAAATGAATATGTAAAACTATTTTTTGAATAAAACTATAGCACCAAATGAGCATTCGTTTTAACTCGGTCATTAGTGGATTCCCCAAATATAATTCGTTAAATACTTGAGATACGTCTATCAGATATGTATCTATAAGCTATGTAGCTTAGCGAACTCCATATTCCACATCCATTCTATAGAAACGTGTATTGATTAAACAACAGACGCTACCAGCCAATTTGCTCCAATTCGCTAATAAAATACTGATTACAGAACTAATAGATTTGCACGCTACATTCGTCCGCTATGCGTAATGCTATGCTAAGAAAGGGGCGAATTAAATTCATCACAAAATTTAATATAATGTTGGAATTTAGCTAGTGTATTATAAAAATATATTTTCTATCTTTCAATAAAGATTAGACAATGGCGCAGTCAAGGTTTCTTGCGAACAGTGTAATACATAACATACTGTGTTTTATAACCACTTAAATAATCAATAGTAATTTCTTTGTAAATATTTTAAAAATAAACCAATTCAGATTGTGTAAAAGATCTGCTTTTGTAAATAAATACACACATTCATTTAGTATGTTCTATGGTATTAGTGTCTCAAGTATAGAAAGCCAGAAAAACTTTAGTTAGAACTTATTACTACAAATCTGACAATGACCACTACACGTAAAGAATATAATTATGTACAAATAAATTCTTTGAGATTAATACTTTTTGTAAATTGGAGTATAGTTTCCAGTCAGAGTGGAGTATTTTGAGCTTGATAATTACCAGCCTTAATTAACTTTTATTTATCTTTAATCGATCGTTTTACAATTTTCAAGTATTTCAAGTAGACTATAAATAGAGGAAGAGCAGCATAATAGTACAATAGTCAGCTGGCCATGACATAGTTAATGTACTATTTAAAATCGTTATTCTGTTCCGATTGTTATGTTAACATCCTTTTAGTAACTTTTAGTCCTTGTCATAAATAAGATATTAACAAAAACTGTATGAGTATTATGATAATCAAAAGAGTCATAGCAAAAAGAGCCTAAGCAACATTCTACAAATAGATTATGGATATTTGGAGATAATTAAAATTTCTTGATACTTTTAAAAGCATATAAACTCAGACTTAAATAAGGACATTTGGGTAATATGTCAATCGATCAGTACAAAGTCGTCGTACGCATAATTATACTAACATTGTTTATCTTGTAACACAACCTTGATATGGGTCATCCTCAGATAATACATGTCATACCTTTAAGGCGAAAGAGTAATAAAAAATAAATGAAATCATAAATATTTAAAGTATAATTAAAAATCTGCTCAAGTTCGTCGGACTCGTACCGTAGCGTCAAATGTCCCTATGGACGTGTGCCACAATATCTTCATTATGTCGAACGACAGTCAAACTAAGTTTGACGGTCATTCAATTGTTAAAGAGATCGTAGAGTCCCACGGAGAAAAACATATGTCCTTGACAAACAAAAAGGTTTTTTCTAATAGTAATATTTAAATTCATGAATTTGAAAAAAAAATCGGAAAATTTGCGTCACAATTTATCGATGTCCATCCATCTCAATTTATCATGATCCATCGTTGTATGCCGGTTGCGGACTGAAATAGTGAGTGCAGTGTCTTACTTAGACACAAATATTAACATTTTTTTTGCCCTTAGACAGATATATTATGTATATATTAGTTAAATCTAAATTATGTTAATAAATATTGTAATTCATAATTCTTCATTTTGGACTATCTGAATTGAATGTTAAGTTACCATGTAAACATCAAACTGTATTGACAAAGCGTGAAGTATACATTGCACTTATTGTTAAGGAAACAATTATAGCTTTTAAGTAATTGAATGATAGTACGAGGAAAACATTAAACTAAGAAGAAATAATATGTGATGTGTATTGTGCTGTCGTGTATCCGTGCGTGTGTGCGTTTCTACGTCACTGTCATGTCGTCACTTCATGGGGTATTACTCGTAGTACCGATAAATTCCGATAGGCCTTTTTAATGACAAAAGATGTGTTGGAGTAATAGTAAATATAAAACAAATACAAAGTTGTAAACCACATTTTAAGAAATTAAAAACTGACTTACTTTACCGTCTCTTTACATATTGTGTAATAATGTTCGGAGGTACCCAAATCTATTTGGGTAATAGTTACAAAATACAACACGAGAAATAAAGCGTAAAAAACCTTATAATCTCTACCGCAAACCTTAATATTATCCACAAAAATACTCATAACATGGCCATAAAATTCTACAAAAATCCGCCTAGAGAAATAAACAGTCTTAACAACCGAGAACCAATTTAAAATAAGATAATATTGAGACATTTCTTATCTTTCCCTTATTTTTGCTGTGTAATAAAACTCGTGTAGGTCTACCGGGGACGTACCGACACCACCCTCATGGTCACAATCCTCCATAAAGCAAGAAATACTTTTTAGTTTTAAAAAGACGTGTCCGCGGATGCGAACATCTTAGCTCTCAAGGGTGGCAACGCAAGGGTAGCTCTCAACTGTGGTCAACCTAAGGTACGTCTCAATTGTACTTGAGCTTGATAACTGATCTTCATGGCAGTGACCCTTGTGACACCATCAGGCAATGCATTCTCGTTTGCTACCTTACGATACGTATAGGTACTTACCCTGCAACGGTATGAACGCCAACATGAAGGCGACACCGACAAAGGCAGCCCAACTGATCTCCAGCCACATGAAATACGTGATGATGATGGTGGCGAGTGGCCCGATCCACAGGTAGTGCAGGAATATGATGGCCACGTCGAAACGGTTCACGTCGTTCGACAGCAAGTTCACCACCTGCCCGACCGTCGTCTCGCCCAGGGCCGTTTTGGATAATCTCAGTGACTGCAAAGAAAATTACGTATAAGTCCTTACGTCATCGTTTAGTCGTTTTTGCGTTCCTTGACGTGGAAATAGATAATATAAGATCGGTTTATGCCACAGTCTTTTTTACCATCCTACAAACCCGAACTGCAACTTTGAGGCAGACAGCATAATGAAACTCCGGAGTGGAAAACATCTATATATATAAAAGGCCAAACTGATTAACTGACTGACATATCAACGCACAGCCGAAACTACTGTACCTAGAAAC
>DWNR01005596.1:0-10070 GCA_018250455.1 Polygonus leo
GTACCAGCTTTATCAAAATAGCTCGTGGCGAGCTGCTTCAAATATTGAGCGATGGTGGGCAGCTCAAGGTCCCGGTGTAGGTCTACATCACGCACGTACCACGAAGTACCCGTGGGCATGCGCATGAACCGGTTTTGAAGCTTTTGATATTTGTCAATGTGCTTCACATGTGCAAAGACAACACTAATTATGGATTTGGAGAAGCGTGTCTATATATACGCATGGCTTAGGTGTCTTGTGTGTAAGAACTTAGTCCCCAGTGGCGGTAATGCATCAGTGTATACCCCTGATGATTTTATCAAACTTAAAGATGTTTAATGGGCGACAGTGACCACTTACAATCAGGTGGACTGCATGTTTGTTTGCTTCACTTATAGAATAAATAAAAGATAAAGACATCACGTTACACAAATACAAAACGCAAGGACGTCCTTCCTTTGAACCGGGACAGAACTTCGTTGCCAGCTCCAGGCAAAAACTTCAAAGCAAGTGCCCTTTTTCGCGAATTTCGTGAGACCCCGTCTCGTAGTGCCGAGGGAGCTAATTCGCGTTAGTGAGAGAACGTACTTACATGTACGACAAATTAAATTATGAACGAAGCCCCATTCATTTTTAGTGTTCTTTGCCATAAAGGTGACTATGGGACTCTCTTCGGAACCTGATACAGAGCTCTGGCTCCATACCGTAATAGATTGAAACTTGAAATCTTTTAAGAGTGTGTATTTGAATTATGGAGCCTTAGAAAAAAATGAGCTATTTTACTATATTAAAAATATACGTTGTACAACGTATTACCAACCGAACATTGTCCAATATTGCGCGGTGAACAGAAACCCGACATTTGCTTGTCCAACTCTTAGACAAAAAGAAGAATACGGAGAAAAGAGTTTATGCATCATCTTACCGTAATAAGTATACTGCAAAGTATAGAAGGCAATATATATTTAGGATTGTTTACTCGCGAGGATTCTCAGTAGATGAACACGCAGAGATAGTAAGCCGAGCTTGTGGCTCCACTTATGATATTTTTATCGATCAAAGATGCTAAAGCAGACGAACATGCATTCCACCTGACGGTATGTGGTCACTGCCGCCCATGGACATTAGTAATGAGCTTGACCACAGTCGCGTAGAAGAAGAGTAGTAACCCTTGAAGACTAAAATGTTCGTCTCTTGTGTAAGTAGGAGGATTATGAGGAGATGATTCATCCCAAAACCCGGTGGTCGAACTTTTTGATTCCTGCCACCTATTAATATATATATATTTTATGTGAATAAATGCTGTCCCGCTTTAGTACAAATTGAGGAGTTGGCGATAAAACGGCGTAACTGCAAGATACTTAATTTTAGAGTAGAGTCAATAAACTGAAATACTGCGATCTTGACCATGTGTGGGGTTGTGATTTTTAAATTAATTAGGCTGTTAAATCTTTATTCAACATACTATTTTTTCCTGCGTATATATTATTATTATGTTGAAAAATCATGAAACTCGTAGTTTCCATTGGTGTTTAAAAAAAATATTTGAGAAATCGTATTTTTATTTGGAATTTATCCCCTTTTGAACGGCATCGTCAACTTTTACTCCGTTTTTAAACTATTTGTAGACATTTTTTATTTCTTGTTTCTTTTGTAATAGATGAAGAGGTAGTAGAAGAATACAATTTCACAAAAAAACCTGTTTGTAAAATTTTGTAATTACGACGTTTACTTCGCCAGCTTCTCAATTTATTTTCGACAGATAACAAAATGTACTAATGACGTAGATGTAGGTATCAATGACGTAGGTAACTAATTAGGTCATGATGGAATTGTTTACGGCTAAATGAGATGCAGTGACCACTTACAGACCACATACATACCAATTAGTTGGGGTAGTTAGCATTCGCACGTTTTACTACCGGCATACCGTTCGACCATGATGGCGCCATCGATAAACTTTTCATAGCAAACAAGGATGATGGTAAGTGGTCACTGCCGCCAATAGACATCAGTAAACATTTCCAAGCACGATTAAATCATACCTAAGTTTGATTACAGATGCGATGCCACCCCTGAGGACTAAGATGTTCGCCTCGTGTATAAGTATAGCCGGTATTCACGCCTTTCTAAACCGAAACACAAGAATTGCTTCACGGAGGATTATGAGGGTGGCGGTGGTATCTCCCTGGTCGAACTCAGCGAGTTCTACCACCGGGCTAAAGTATATGTACATGACAATGCAATATTTATATATGTACATACTGATTTCACTTTAATAAGCGGCGATCATCACGCTTATAATAAAACTTTCTACTACCCTGAAACCCTGCGATTAGCGATTATACTGCGCTAAATGGATTATCATGATTATCTTTCAACGACTTTCTTGTGCAAATTCATGTAAGTTAGAATTTGTAAAAAAACTTGTTAAGTCTGAATAATAGTGTTAATGTTCGCTGCTACATAAATAAACGTCTTGCTTAATAAAGAATAAAAAAACAAAAACTCACAGACAGACGAACAAGAATAGAATTCTAAATTGAGTCGTCGGAGACTGTACGCAGTATATAAATACATAACCTTGTAATATGTATTTCGGTTATTCAAAATATTTTAAATTAGATTCACACGGTTTAGTTTTAGTTAAGGTTTTAATATAACAACATAGTATAATAACAATCAAAATATGTACAAGAGGGTTTGCCCAAGCAAAGGAGGCCTTTAAAATACATCATCATTAAACGTAAATAAAGTTTCTATAACATCTAAACGTCAACGTCTACGATAAGTCTATTGGATTAAAATGTGTATTCGGCAGATCCATTATTTTCGCCATATCGCAATCTTAGTTATATGACTCCATTTGGTTCTGTGATCATTATATGGCATTGTGATCATTAACCCTTTACCCCTTAGCCTTTAACCCTTTAGCTAACATGTTGCATGCATCGTGTCATTACCATATCAAATCCCTCCTTTCTAAAACTGAAAGCTCTTGTGTTGTGGTTTAAGAGGAGAGTTTGCCCGCCATTCTTAAACACGACGTCAACATCTCAGTCATTAGGCACATCTGTAATCGATGTCTATACATATATATTTTTTAACTAATCGGACACGCAAATGAAATTAATCATGACAATAGAATTTCAATCTAGCCTAAAGACGAGTACGACATCAATAACATAATAATAATTTATATAATACTTTATGTATAAATAAAAAAAGTGGTTCGGATCCCTGATACTGACATTTCTGATGTTTCATGCGCGCTTATTAAAATTGTTTTTCGGCGTAAGACAACATGATGAAAAATCCTAAACAAAAACTCAAAAACGTATTACGTAGAACTATTTGCACTTAACCTGCAATGTGCACACCTGAATCATTTTTTCATCGGGAGAAGTGACCTTTGTTCAGCAGTGGAACAATTGTGGGTCGTGAATATACTGCGTCTTTGAATGAGGAGAGTTATGAAAGTGGAAGAATCTAGGCAAGTATGCCAGAACCGTGCTGTTTGGCACTCGATACTCTCTGCCTACCCCGTTAGGAATTTGGCGCGAAGACGTGTGTGTGTGAGTGTGAATATACTACATTTAAAAAAATAGTTCATGTTTTGTGAGCGGTGCGACAGGCGACGCGACGAAAGCATAGGAATTCGACGTCCCACCAGCTAGACGTTTTCAAGCGTAAAAAACAACAAATAGCCATGACTTTAACATACGACATGTTTATATACCAGCGTCCTGTTCATCTCACTTCTGACAAACAGTTTTAATATAGATCCGCTATAATTTCTCGGCTTTCAAATATTACGCTGGAAGCTACCAGCTCACTGGGTTACCAGGTTAGCGTAAAATAACTGGCGTAACGGTCAACGAACGATACATTCCCGGCACATACATGAATCAGGGTGTAAAGTATTCTATCCTAGCAATGTTTGAACTTATTGTAATTGTCATAAAAATCACGCCCTCATAATTTTTGTAAAGCGTCTTGTGTTTCAGTTTTTGAGAGGCGTGACACCCGGTAAATTTACACACAAAGCGGACATTTTGTGACAATCATAGGTACGGTAGGTAGGTAGGTCAGGAATAAGTTGCATTGTACAGGCCATAGGCAGCAGTGGTCACTAACAATCAGAGGGACGTGCAGTCGCTCGATGCTTTAATGTTATAAAAAATCAAACAAATTTAATTATAACTGTTTCATTCGTGTCTAAGAGCAGCAATAATGCTTAGTAATACACTACTACACATTCAACAAGAGTGAGGTTTTTATCTTGTTGATTGTTCATGATTAGAGCAGCCGTCATTAAAAATCGCAAAAAGATATTACGACAGAACAGTATAGACTCCAATACTACACATTACTACACAAAAATAATTGTTTTATAATGCTGATATTAGAGAGGAGATGGAAAGAAATACCAACATCAATATCTTTTTTGTGCTCCAGTTTGGTTCTGTATATGTTATATTTTTATCTGTATAACACAAAAATACTAAATCTTGGATTACGTGGAACGGAGGGATTAAAATTATACCAAAACACGGTCAAATGAAGCAAGGAACTTTTAGTAGAGCGCGTTAACGTCATAACGATAATGTCGAAAAACTGTACATTGTACTAGTTATTTTATGATTAAACTCTGTAACACACAGATAGACAGATAGATCGTCTTATTCTTGTTTTACTTACTGATTTAAATTGGTAGATGTATTTACTTGAGTGGAATGTTGTAACTGATTTATACAAAGTTATATTCAACTGATTAAGCTGAAATTTTGTAAGCACGCTTAATTCGGGTGTCATTACTCTAAATGCAACGTAGTGGTCCACGATGGCAGCGTAGTATTTTATGGATTCACAACATGTGCGTATGACGGGATTGCTATGGAGAATACAAAATTAAAATGAAATGAGGTCACCCTGAGTCAAATATTACGGAATTTTTAATATGGCTGTGTATTTTTAAGCATCCCCAAAATAATAGTATATATACATAGTACTTTAGGGCGTTATGACACAATTTTAAACCTTTTCAACAGGCTCAGTGTAAGCTAAAAAAAAAATAATCCTTCTGAAGCTTCGAAAAATAATTATCATCCCAACATTGCATTGTTAAAGAATCAAAAAGATACTAATTATTTAATGTATTAAAACCAACATATTTATGTGTAAATGAATGTATGTAGTTATGTGTATAAAATATAATGATATTGATTACGACTTTCACCCTTGGCCTAGGATCTTAGTAGTAAATAAGACATTATGTAATGATATTAAAGTACCTAAATCTGAAGAATAAGTTTCAATATACGCAATATTATTAATTGTTCATCATCTCGTACCAAATAAACCTTGGGTATATCAAAAGCCTTTAAGGGAAATGAGCTGGGAAGTAACATTACATAATTATATGCATATATTGTTAACTAA
Source organism: Polygonus leo (assembly GCA_018250455.1). NCBI lineage: Eukaryota > Metazoa > Arthropoda > Insecta > Lepidoptera > Hesperiidae > Polygonus > Polygonus leo. The sequence continues at coordinate 5,422 of DWNR01005596.1, forward strand.
ATCCGCAGTAAGCAATTAATGTATATTATAAGTTTGTATACTTATTCAAAGTTTGCATATTCTAGCACCAATAAATGCAGTTAATTAGTAAAGCTCAAAAACACACTATTACTATGACTATTCGCACTAATTTTTAGTTACATTGCGAGTATATCGGCTGATATCCAAGCGATAATTCGTACGACTATGTCTTCTCGTGCTTCATTTGCATAAACAGATAATCATAATTCTCCGTAAAACAATACTTGTGTTTCGCACGAGGCCAACATCTTAGTCTTCAGGGGTAGCAACGCATCTGTGATCAGACTTAGGTATGATTTGATTGTTCTTGGGGATGATTACTGATTAATGACTATGGGCGGCAGTGATCGCCTACAGTGACATCTGGTGGACTGCATGCTTGTTTGCTGCCTTTATACGATAAAAAACTAGGCGGCCAATTTACTGATCCAAAACGAGAGATGAATTGCTCAACAAATTCATTCACAATCGACACTAGGTCAATCGCTTAGTGTTTGTGTGGCGCGTGGCGACCCTTTATGGCCACATATCACTTCGACCATTTTATGTGCTTGGTGGTGGTGGACCATAAATTGTCGAAGTGCGCGAGAACTGACTTTGATAGTAAAATTCAATGATTTGTAATCATTGTTTGTTTTCTTGTCGTGCAAAGCAAATCTTTCCACAATTAAATGGTAGTAACATAGCTTTAATTTTGAAACGTGGCACGAGTCACGCGTGACCTGTCAAAAATAGTGCGCTGAAAAAACAAACAGCAAAAATATCACACGTTATCTATCTGTTGCATTACATCATAGTACAATCACACAAACACATACACATTGCGTATTGGCGTTCATCAAAATGCATGCTTTTACTAAATTAACTTTAATAAGCTCAACATTCGCACGTCACAGTAATTAATGCTAATTGGATTTGCTATTCCAGGTTCTATCCACCACACCCTTATTGGAATGCGTAACTGTTCAACACGTATGTTAAATAACTAAATAAAAACTTTTGGTTACAGTTGTGTCCAAGAAGTGCTGGTAAATTTTAAAGAGGTCTCTACCTTATCACTACATAGTATAAAACAAAGTAGCTTCCCGCTGTCTGTCCCTATATATGGTTAGATCTTTAAAACTACTCAATTGACTTTGATGCAGTTTTTTTCTAATAGATAGTCCGATTCAAGAGGAAGGTTTATATTTATAATACATGCACAACATAGTAGAAAAACACCGATAATATTTTATATGGCAGAACAAAGTTTGCCGGGTCAGCTCTCATTTTATATTCTGACACCTAAGGATATCAAAAGCGCCGTTATATTCTTCGATACCACTGACCACGCTATGATTTGTGGATATATGCGAGTACATATATCGAGTCGTAATGTTGTCGTGTATGTATGGTCACATCAATGGTTCCGTACTGCCGTGCAATATTTACAAACAGATGCTAGAACTCGTGTAGTTCGACCGAAAGTATACAACCGCCACTCCGCCATTCCAATAATCTTCCGTGAAGCATTTCTTTTTTTTTACGTCTGAAATATCCGAACGGATACCCGCCGCCCTAGGAGCCAGACGGCGGGTTATGTGGGACTCCAACCCACTAAAAACAGACGGTGTTCCTCCTTACCACCGAGTGGCGGAGACGCGGGAACGGCAGCGGCACACATCCGCGACGCCACCGGTGGCATCTAGCCAGTGGCGCCGGCCGGGCCCTCTTCTGGGGGGAAATGTATTCCTCACCATCCAGTAGCGGCGTGCCGAATACGAGCACCACCACCCTGGGACATCACGGCGAACGGCAACCGACGGCCTCGCCCTACCCCGCGGGCAATCTAGTGTGAACTAGCAACCGCCCCACGCCGATCCCTGGCTCACCCGGACGGCAGCTGCCCAGGCCTACCTAGGAGCAACCCTAATGGTCGGTTTATATATATTATTTAAGGGAAAAAAGCGTTCTTTGCACGAAAGTAACGTCAAATCGAATATACTTTGAGACATAGTTTTAGAATATGTTCTGTACGAGTAAGTACTGTATACAGCCCTTATTCGCCAATAATCAAAGCAGATAAAATAATAATAATATTTTAAAGATGTAAGTATATTATATACTTACATGTTTAAATCGTATAAACAGCATTATTATTGCGATCACAGGTAGACATATCAATTTTATTTATTATATATAGATGGGATGGGATCATACGCCCATTTATTTTTGTTACGACGACGCGGTCAAGGCGGTAATATTATTATAAAATATTTGCGCGCGTAAATGCGACGGTTATTTATAAGAAATCATCGCCACTACATGCGATGTTAAGCGAAAAAATATATTTAAGCATTGGCCGTCTGAAGATTAGTCACAAGTTTGTAAGACGACTTTGAAAATATTTTTGTATACAGTGCTGAAAAATCATATGACATTTTTGGATCCACGGAAACACATACAACTAGTAACGAACTTCTAGCAGTAACGAAAATATTTTAGAATTTAAGTTAAAATACTATTTATATTTACAAAATTTATTATCAAGCTAGATGCTTTGTGAACAATTAGGTTTAAAGGATTTCTAATTATATTTTTTATGCAACGAAAGTAGCAAAGGAACAACTCCATGTGTTACTTAGTGGTCGCTGCCCGTGACAGGCGGAGCCAAGGATACGATTATATGTAGGTACATAATCCCATTCGAAGCTGGTCGCAAAAGTTTTGCTACTTATGAAGACTAATTAATATAGACATCAATTTAAAGTATGAATAGCAACCACCTCTTTCCCAGTGAAACATCAACTGCAAATAAAGAACTGCTATGCTATGTATGCTATGTCACACCAGAACAGGTGGACTGATGATCTGAAGAGGACAGCGGAAACCGTTGGATTCAGAAAGCACAGGATTGGTTGGAATGGCGTCAATTAGGGAACGCCTATGTCCAGCAGCAGACCTCAAAAGGCCGATGTATGGATGTATGGATGCGACGCAAATGGCAATGAGACCAGGAGTAACTGTAAAGTTACTTCTGGTCTTACTGCCATTGTCAGTCATAGTCACAGTCATCAGTCTACGTACGTTGTTGGCCATATTAAGACGCGAGGCATATAAACCATTTGTAAAGCCTAAAAATCGTACGTGGCCAATGTGATTGTGATGTCAACTCGGCTCACTTTTTTTTATATCTAAACCTAGCGATAAGGCAGACGGGCTACCTGATGGTAAGTAGTCACCGTCGCCTATGGACATTTGCAGCACCAGAGGGACCGCCAATGTATCGCCGGCTTTGAAGGAGAGCTCTTTTCGCACCTTTTTTGAAGAACTCCATGTCATAGCGCATCGGAAATACCTCGGTAATAGTCACTTCGTGGTTTCCTTCTTTCTTTCTTCTTGGATTAGTACCCTGTAAAACAGTAATAGAATGATGACGTTGTTTAATTTTCCAGTGTCTAAAACACCGCAGTGACCAAAGTCTAATGAGCTCAATGAATGAACAAGAAGATTTGTAGTTTGTTTTTCTTTAAAATATAATTATTTTCGTTATGAAAGAAGATGCCAACGCGAAATATTTATTGCGTAAATATTTAAAGATAAAGAGAGCTATTAGAAAAAGTATTTATTTAAATCCATCCTATTTTTGAAGGTTACTGCGTCAGTCAGTACAGTAACGATACGATGTTAAATGTTTTTTTTTTTGAAATTATTTCAACTGGTCAAATCCGAGTCGAATTGTAAAATGCGATGCAAAATATTAAAGAATCAAAATTTTCACTTCGCTTTCGTATGCTGTGATGAAAATATGTTAAGATCTTGTCTTCTCAATACATACTTAGAATAGATATAACATATCGATTAGATCGTATACGCTCAGGATTACTCAACGTGCTATAGTAAAAGCTATATGCTTTGTGTCAATCCTCATATGAACCAAGGTCACCGATATAGGTAGGAATTAGCAGACCAAACAATGGGACGGACAGATTACGCGGAGGATCGAGAACTATTGAGAACGGTAGATTCTCTAGTTTGATTAAGACCACGTCAAGGCAAAAGGGGTACAGCGTGCAAAGTGCAAGACTGCGGGAATCAACGGACACGGGGCCCATTGGAGTGGCGGCGTTTAAAGGAATTTGTGTGGGAAAGACTGCATATCCATTTCACAGTCACAGTTTTCCATACGAGTATACCTCTATTCACATAGGTTCTCTACGATGTATGTCACAGATGTCATGGGTAGCCATGGCCACTTACTAACAGATGTCCATCTGCATACTTGATTATTTTTAAGTTAGTATGTTATATAAGTTTTGTGATTGGTGTACCAATGTAACAAACTCAAAATATGAATTTCTCGAAACTAATTTTAAAATGGAAGCGCTCAACCACGGCCACTAAAGAACATCAAACTAACTCAAATAGAACTCGAGAGTCATACTTCAATACAAATACGAATTCAAATAAAATATCGACAAATAGGAGAACAATGTACTATATTGCTGTGTACATTACACAGTGGTATCGTAATAGTGTTCTACACAAAAAAAACTACACAAATATATACAAGAATAGCTTTGTATTTGTCTCGTAATTCAAACAATCTAGTGTTTACACGATAAATACAAATGTTACCGTTGGTAGAT
>DWNR01005597.1:0-10070 GCA_018250455.1 Polygonus leo
CACCACATATTTTCCGTAGTGATCTCATCTCCACCGCGTTAATTCTGCTTTCATGCTGTTTCTGACATACCCAGCTCCCACTTCCATACAGTAACGTTGGTATAAGCACAGCATTGTGTATAACAGCGTTCTTACTTAGAACTTTAATAATACCTATAAAATTAAAATATTAATTGAATTAATGATTGAGAGATCAGGAATAACTGAATCTCGTCCACGCACGCGTCGGAAGATCGCTGATAAATAAAATCGATTATTGAACAAAAAACGCTACAGATGACAGACTTACTAAACGCAAACATGCTGCACTAAATAGTACTAAATGTACAATTACCTTAAAATGACCTTAAAGTTTGGCTATACAGCCTTTTAATGGGCGGTAAATAATTGGAAAAAATTGTATTGTGTAAGGACGAAGACAAAAATTGCTTTCATAATTTTTAAGAAAACGTTTCGCGATATTAACGACTGGCACAATTTAGAATTATTTTAGTTATATTTAAGGTACACTTGGTACATCTAAGATGATTATAGGGTTAGAAATTATAAACTTTACTTATTTAGTATTGCTAATATTAAATACGTAAAGTTTATAATTTCTGAAACGTCCTCTTTTATTAACATTTTATAGAATTCATATGCCAACTTTAAGCATGATTCTATTCTTCTATTGTTCTTGATAACCGCTTATAAGGTATAAATATAAAAATGTCACTTACCTTTTTCACTGCAGCGCCAAATCAGGTTCAAGCTAAATTACAGTAAACTAGGGATGTTGAGTAAGTGGGAATATTAGAGGGCATGTCATTTTCTATTTTAACTCTTCATAAGGAAAAAAATGGTACTAATATAGCCTCGTTATCTCTTCATTATTCCATGAATAAAAGTAATGTCCAAGCAAACAATTTTTACGTTTCATATTGACAATTTCGATATATAAAAAATGTAGTTCTTAATCAACTTTTAGTACAAAAATTAACATAAATCGATGTATATATCATATTTTTTTAATGTAAGTTATAATTCAGAAATACAATAATTTTAAATCAGTATATTCTTAGATTTAACAATTTTATTTATAGTTTACCTAATAAATTGTCACGTACCATAGTAATAGAAGTAGGTACTGGTTAATTTTATTATTTAAGCTTCTTTACTTAATAAATTATAATCGCAAAATTCTATTTAACAGTTTGTTGGACTTCTTGTATGTAGAAAGGCGGCCAAAATAAATTAGCGCCAAATTTACGTCTGATACTATTACGGTTATTAATGTTCGGGTAATAATGTTTTGGTAGAAATCATAGAAACAAGAAGACATGTAGAAATATATTCAATTGATTATATGTGCCAGGATTACAAACACATATGTGCGAATTTTTTAATTTTTATTTAAACTATTGTTTTGTACGAACTGTGAAGCTATAAACCGGCTTTTTTAAGATATAGTAATACAGCAATCGAAGCTTGTGTTCGCGAACATTCCGAACGCAGTAGGTACGCACATTATCTTTTCTTAAAGTTTAAAATTCAAGTTGTTTTCATCAAAAGGTTAATTAATGATACTTTATTAATATGGTTATAAACATAACTTGGGTTTGTTTAAATCAACAATAACACCCAACTAGATTGCTATCTCAGATTAAGGTATCACGAAAGAAAAAAGCCGATGGAAAAATCTCATTCTTTTAAAATAAAACCTATTTGTTACACATATAATATTGCTATTTATACATTAATCATTGATTCTTCGGTTATCTGGAAGAGATCAATATGTTATTGATAAGACTGCCGATTGTCCTTGTAATTTCTATTTCTTGTTATACACAAGTTTTGATATAAAATAAAAAAGTTTTGTATAGTATTATTTTCTATTGATTTGTATTATTATTCACATTGCTGTACGACTTTGGCACTTTTTATGCTTATCGCACTCCTAATGAAAATAATTTGCTATTTTATGCTATTTCACCACTTCTAACAGACTTTACGAATCGGAGCCGTCTCTTAGCTTTATTTCTTAAGCCTTAGTAAGCTCTTTATATATAAAAATCTAGTGTTAGAATAGCGTTACAATATTCAGGATAAGCTCCGAAACTACTCAGCCGATTATAATGATTTTTTGTACATACATATGTGTAACTTGAGAGACAGGATAGTTATAATCTCGATTCAGGCTTCAATGTTTCCAATAAAAAAATAATTTAATTTACCGTTACCGGCAAAACAACGTCTTCTGTATATAATACTAGCTTTTGCTCGCGACTTCGTGCGCGTAGAAGTCGATAACCCCTTGGGGGTAGAATTTCGAAAAATCCTTTCTTAGTGCTCACTTACATCATGAAAGTAACCCCAGTACCAAATTTCAAGTTTCTAGCTACAGTAGTTTCAGCTGTGCGTTAATATGTCAGTCAGTTAATCAGTTTTGCCTTTTATATATATAGATGATGTGTGTAATGTGTCTTGTTTTTATGATCGTTGTTTGGCTTACCTTGAAATGTTGGTGGGCGGCCTGCTCCTCCGCGTCGTACTTGTGCTTTATGTTCTCGATGCGCATCTGCTTCAGGATACCCGCCACCTCGATCCTGGAACAATTTGTCGCGAACTAATTAGTGACGCTACGAAATTTCACCACATGGAAATTACATTCGATGGGGAAAAGGTATATTTATTTACATTAAAGCGTGGAAAAAGCATACTTATTGAATTTTATTTTTATTATAAACATTTCTGAAAATTTGTGTTTTAATACGTAATTAGGTAAGTAAATCACCAGGTGGTAGAATTCGTGTAGTTCGACCGGAGAGGTACCACCGCCACTCTAATAATCCTCCGTGAAACAATTTATTGTGTTTCGGTCTGGAGGCGTGGTTGCCGGCTATACATCATACACGGGGCGAACATCTTATTTTTCAGGGGTAGCAACTCATCTGTGATCAAATTCAGGTATGATTCAATCCAGGGGCGGCTTAACCCATAGTGCAGGGTGTGCAATGCACACGGGCGACGCCGTTGATTACTGATGTTCATGGGCGGATGTAGTGACCTCGTACGGTGGGCCAAGAAAGTGGTGTACCAGTTTACATTTAGTTTCCTATTCTTTAAACATTACATCAAAGTTCAAAATTGAAAACTAAGAACAATACAAATGTCACGTTCTTAATAATGAGATAAAGACGACGATAAAAGTTGTCAGATCTATCTGCAAGCGAAACTAACCTCTATCGTCTATGAATCTGCAAGCGGCATTCAACCTTAGGGTGGTAAACCAGTTCTTTGGCCGACCGTACAAGTTTTATGCCTAAAATTTGTTATTGTAAATGCTACAGTACAACTTCTACCCGGTCCGCTAGTAAGATATAAAAATTACATTATTACATACAGCCTACCCTTAGCGGGCATATATTTACTTTGTATTGGCTTTCATTGAGCGTATGCGTACCTTATAATGAATAAAATCTCTGAACATTGATTTGTAACAAACCGTTGATGCTTATCATCACTGTCACCATCTTATCAGTTTCCCAACAGTGGGACTATAATGGGAATTTCATAACTTGACTTTCACTACGAATAATCGGTGCCTATTTTGTAATAGGCGACAAAATCGGAAGAAAGTCGAACAGTTTTCGTTCGAACCAAATATACAATTACTGATGCTCCACACGAAACGTTTTCACATGTTCCATTGAATATAATACGCTCGGCCTTTCAATTTTTGTGCTCGGAATCTAAAACGGGACGTACTTTCTTCATTCGGTCATTTTACGAAAGTAAACATACATTATATTGTTACGAATGAGATATTTTTCACCTTATCTCTTCACTTGTTATTCTAAAGTTGTAGACGTCTCGTGGTCTGGCCACGACCGAAACTCATTCGGCTTTTATTAGCTGTGTAACGCTGCTTATTTTCTAAGCATACAAATAAGATGCTTCAAACTTTTATAGGCATATGATAGAAATCATAAAGATTGTCAGGTACAACTTATAATAGTTCTGGGGAGGTACCAATGAACTATACAATCCGAAAAGCCATTTTTGTGTTTCGATTTTGGAGAGAGTCATAGTCGTGTCATAGTCGAGCCATAAACATGAATATAACTCTGAAGTAATCTATACACATAAAAGGTGAGGTATGTTCCCCATAGACTCCGAAGCGGCTGGATCGATTTCGATAATTTTCAGGGATCTTCCGATTGGCCTAGCAAATGATCCTGTGAAGTTTGGTAGCGATCAGATCCACAGAACTTTTTATTTTTAATTTTGCATCACAGACATATTTACCTTATGTCCAGCGTAGTAGTAATCTTAAAATAACATCCAGAGAGAAATCTTAAAATAACATTACAATTTACAAACTCTAAAGTTCTTGTCTTACAAACTGGTGAATGCACCAACACACGATATTGTGACGCCAACTTACCTGTAACAAAAAGAAAATCAAGATTTTAGCAATTTATTCATATGATAACAAGAAATTACTCAATTTTATTAATTCAATTCAGTCCATAAACTACTTCAATGTCTTTATTTTTAACACAGTTAAGTGAAAGAAAATCTCAAATGCAATATTTATTTTACAATTAATATTACATAACTACTATTACATGTTTTTAAACTTATGTATGTACTATTTCAGAAACGGAAATATATGCATGCTTTACATTGAAATAATATGGTAAATATTGTGGTCAAAGACGTGTAAATTCATCAGAAATATACCTACGTCACTTCTAAGGAACCAAATAACCTTAAAAAACGTCATTCGCCTACGCATTTTGAAGAACTTATGAAATGACGTGATGTATATATAAGTTTACTTGGGAAATGTGTCATCTTAAGGATATGTTAAATGAGGATATAACGATAAACAAATAAGCAAATATATTTTAATTAAAAAAAATATATTATTTTATTTTTTTAACAACTATCAATTACTAATAATGAATTACAAATAAAAATGGCGAGAGGGGTCTATATGGTATATATAAAATATCATGTTGACAAAAAAATCAATAAGATATATTCATTTCTACATAATGATTTAATGTAAAGAGTAATATAAAAGAGCGCAAAGCAGTTCATGGAATACATAAATATATTTTTTTAAGTGTCGAGATAAGGTATTGTTACGATTTTTTCGACTTAGCACCCATCCCATGCGTTTTAATATTCATTCAGATAGTTGAATGCGAAATATTTGGAAGCGGAATTTACATCAAATTCAATATTTACTTATCAGACCACCCTCGTGATAAAGACTATTGTTTTAAATTGGTTTTGAATCCAAAATCAAATATGACGCATATATTATACCACTTGCTCTATATTTTGTGAAAACCTAATAATTTTATCAAAATAATACACACTACATTTGAATTCATTTGGATATAATAAATAATTGTATGTAAATACGGTATATGTATGCAAATGCAAAATAGATTCTCGTAATTCGGTCTACAATGGCTGCTAATACGCTATATTAACATAAGCGGATAACACTAAAATTGATATGTTACCATATAAATAACATAATCGTTTAAAATACGCCTGAATTTTCCCTTTTACGTTGTAGTGTCGTAAGGATATAATATGCCTTATATTTGTGTTACAAAGGAAGTTACTGTAACTGTATCAGAAACATATTCTGTGTAACAGAATTAGGGCGTCGACACAATAGCGATTGTCTAACTTTTCAGCGTGTTCATGTTGGCTTTTACTCATACCTCATACATTACGATAGAATATCATGCTTGTGATAATGCCCTTACTTGTAGAAATATTTGTCATCGATATTTCTTTTATATTATTGGCATAGATAAATATTCCGTAAAATAAACTAAAACGAACAATTCTTTACGTATTTTTTTTATATTTCTTCAAACATTGGTAAGCGAAGATAACCATAACCGAACTATTGACAAATATTCGCGGAACGAAAAGGTTACTAAAAATATTGCCCAAGAATTAACGTGCGGCGAATTCGCATTGTAATTAGGTTTTCGCGCTTTCTAATCTGCTGTAACTTCGAGATCATCTTGAGTAAAATAAGGCATGAAATACAGGCAACTGACTGAGTGTCTCTGTTTCTAGGGGTCCAAGCCCAAAAATGTGTCACCAGTCACGTAGACTTCCCTGTTCAGTTTGGTTTAGTAACAGGGGCGTCGTTTTTGTATCGTATAAACGTACAAGCAGTCGACCTGATGGTAAATTGGTAAGTGGTCACTGCCGCCCATGGACATCAGTAATCATCCCCAAGTACGATTAAATCATACCAAAGTTTGATCATAGATGCGTTGCTACCACTGAGGACTAAGATCGCCTCATGCATAAATATAGCCGGCATTGCTCCACGGAGGATTATGAGGGTGGCGGTGGCGCTTCCCCGGTTGAACTAAACGAGTGACACTTGAATCACAATCACATGTGTGACAAACAGTTTTCACAACATAAATTTTGTCTTATTTCTATTATTATGGCTACTAATTTCCATGTTGACCTTGGTTTATCTAAAGAGACAGCTATTTTAGTATTCAGGACATAAGAATAGAGATTTTTATACTAAAGTATAGTTATTTGTACCACTAATGAAAAATTATATAGACATAAGCATCTAGATCAAGTAACAAATCACGTCTAGCCTAAGCCCGCTAAAGACACTAAATACTTAGATACATTATCAACTATTAGACCGTTTCTAGGTTTCACGTAACTGTTTTACGATAACTGTTATAGATGATAATGAAACCTTAGATAATGTACAACATGCACATGTACATAAAAATGATCCTATCCACATAAAATACAGTTAAATTGTATAAAAAATTAGCAGTAACAATCATACAACATTCATGAATTGCTTCAGGAAAGATTTTGAGGGTAGCACTTCGCATCTTTATAACTACATAATATGCTCGCAACAGATGCGTTGCTACCCCTGAGGACTAAGATCGCCTCGTGTATAAGTATAGCCGGCACCCACGCCTCTCCAAACCGAAACACAGAAATTGCTTCACGGTGGATTATGATGGTGGTGGTACCTCCCCGGTTGAACTAAACGAGTTCTACCACCTGGCGAGAAGATAATTCGGATTCAAGTAATTGCATCAAAAGTCAGGCCAACCTTCACCAACTGCGCCCAGCGTGTCGTTGCTTAACGACAGTAATTACAGGACAAACGTTAAATAAAATTAAAAAAATAAATAAAATTGAGGACTGCCTGTAAATAACCTAATTTGTATGTATAAATATGGGACAATAACAATAAAAATACATTGCACAATTTCTTTAGGGAAGAATTGATATTTTCATCATCATCATCATCATCAATTCAAACCATTATTATCCTATTACTGGGAACGAGTTTCCACTCACAATGAGAATTGATAGACAAGCGGTTAGTCCTTACCCTAATATGAATGCTTTTTCAAGCTCTAATATGATTCGGGTGAAGATAATTCGGGTTCAAGTAATTGCATCAAAAGTCAGACCAGCCTTCACCAACTGCGCCCAGTGTGTCGTTGCTTAACGACAGTAATTACAGGACAAACAATAGTTTTGAAACTCGGTCGCACGACCTTATGGTGTCTAAAATGACGCTGGCGTATGACCACACGCCTGCTATATTACGCTGGGATGCTATTTGGAGATATAAATATTTATTTAAGTTTTATGAATTTATAAAACGTGAATGCCTAGTAAATTAGACCATAAGTAATTTAAGACTTTGTGCATAAATTATTAGTGATAAATTAAAAAAAAAATTCAAAGTTTACAGAAGTGTCACTAGCTTTGTATTTTAGCTTTAAAACCTCCCAAAAAGTACGAGATGTAGCATTTTCGATTTTCATGTAATTTTATTTTTATGTGGTAATAGAACTTAAAAACATGTTAATATGTTAGGCGCTAATTTCACTAATTTGTGACAATGTTACATTGATTCAATTAAGTTAATTAAAATGTTACATTATAGTGGTGTATATAAAATTAAATTTTATAAGAAAATTCCACCCCTAGCGTCTATAAATAGGAAATGTACATACTTAAAGTTGGTATGCAATAAAACATGCATATTTATTACTATACATTGATTTATGTCATGTAATATGAAACATCCAATTTAAAAGGTTGCAAAAGTCATATAAATCTGCAACCTACATCAGGATGTGGCCGTGTTGGGAAGTGACCTTGCTCTATTAACATTTGCATATCTCGGTTTCACTCTTTCACGGCTACATCGAAAGATCATCTACACTGCCATGTGTGGCAAAATATCATAAATAATTATGATACATATTTTCAATCTAAGCCGCGTCATAAAATACGAATTCTGTACGATAAAATATTTGTTAAATGTACGATAAAAGATATACATAATATATATTAGTTGAATTATATGTGGACGCTTTTTGCTTAAATATTTTATAGGGTTAGTAACTTTTATTAGAAAGCTTATTACTATATGTTATGGTTAATGTCGTATGCGAATATTTAAAATCAATAAATGAGGCTTATCTGGTCGGTTATAAAGATAATTTGAAGCTATGAAGTGGATTTACTTTTCCACTTTGACTTGGTATAAGTAATATTGTTAATTATGATTAATATAAAAAACATTTTATATGGTAGCTACCACACTAATTAAGAGATTAATACAAGTGGCTCTATTTCCACAGATCAAACCTAATATTAAAAGATATTTATACTATCCAAAACTTGAATATCATATAAATATGTGGTTCTTAGCCATATTGAATGCAATTCTTACTAATTTAAAGTCTGCGAAACACACACACATCTTCACGCCATATCCCTAACGGGGTAGGCAGATAGTATCGAGAGTAGTCTGCGAAACAACTAATATTAATTGTGTGTCGTTGAAGTCGAACATATACAACATATACATTTGCTTATCTAGTAGCTATTGTTTGCACATATATTTCATATAAGATAAGTTTTATTCGCCTCTTTCCTTTAAAACTAATAACATGCACGGCAGCATAACATAGATTACTATTTTTTCTCCTCTCTTGTTTTCTACGCTTTTATGCTTACAAAGGCTATACAGTTGAGTGTTATTTAAATTAAAATGAATGCAAATTACAGTATCAAATGTCATCACTGTTTTTATTTTATTCATTAGCTTCGGTTATAATCTTGTAGTTATATAAAATTAATATCTTATTGAAATGAAAATACATTACATACAGTTTAAATTGGATTTCAGTTCTAGTTTCTTTAATAGGTATAAAAGTAAAATATATAAGTTTAATCGTAAAATAATTTCTAATCGCCATGTTTTAATACTTACTGCAGTTATTAGCGCGCTTTTTAAGAATACAGGTACTTATTTCTTATTTAATACTTTATTTTGCAAACATGTGTTTTAATAATACTGTTATTATATAATATTATGTGGTCTCAGTGTACTTCTTAATATATAGAAGTAATAACATTAAAAATAGCAGTTAAAAAATCAAATGACAATATGGTAAAGTGGTCAATACAAAATTACAATGTTATTTATTGCGTAATGCTTGACGCCTTAAAGCGATTATTTATCAGTGACTACTTGCGTGCTGAGCTGTACTATACGATTCGATACGTGCACAGAAACAAATCGACGTAATAATTTGTAAATAGCTAACACGATTTGAGTTTACTCATTAAGTGTTTATAGACTATTTTGCGATACCTAAGCGTAAATGTGGTGATGACGCGCTTTCAAACATTTTCCCCTGCCCATCGTTGCTATAGATGTTATCACTTCAAAACAGTAAAATTTTCCACAGCAGCATTTTAATACCCCAGCGCGGAAAGCCAAAGTAACGAAACTTAAAACAAAGGTTGCTCACAACAAACCGTGAATTATTCAATGATATCTAAGAAATGTTGTTGTTTCTAAGATTTACTTTGTAAATAAATTAGATTCCATGGAGATTGTAAGCTGTAATAAGACGAAATACCATATATTTTTGCCAGGTGGTAGAACTCATGTAGTTAGACCGGGGAGGTACCACCGCCACCCTCATAATCCGCCGTGAAGCAATTTATTGTGTTCGGTATGG
>DWNR01005598.1:0-10070 GCA_018250455.1 Polygonus leo
CTGTCTGAAGGAGGTGTCAAGAGTCTCCGAAATCGGCGTGTTTGTATGAGGAGACTTATGAAAGTGGAAGAAGCTAGTATGTCAGAACTGTGCCATTTGGCACTCAATACTCTCTGCCTACCCCGTTAGGAATTTGGGATTGGTATTCCATGTCGATTAGTCTTGAGCTATATTTAACAAAATTACTACACACAAAAGGTTGTCTAAAAATAGCCACAACTCGTAGGCTAGAAGTGCAGTTATTAATGGCTAAGGAACACGTGACAAAGGCGTCTAGAATGCAACTATTAGTAAAACCAATGAATCATTTTCACGCGAGTAAATGACACTAACGACTTTGAACTGCAAATTGAAGTTGGTAAATGTTTTGTATTATATGTTAAAGGTTTTAGGCCGACTTAGTTTAGACTTAGTTAAAACAATTATTAAGTAAGAAGACTTAGTAATATATGTATTAACCCTTCTACTAGAATCATTATATTTATATTACTATTGATATTTTATGACTATTGAGTATTGTACTCTATATCATGTAGGCGTACTCTATGATCTATAAAACTAATAGAGGTTGCTAAAAACCTCTTGTTTATACAATGTATAGGAGTGTCAGTCACCCATACACGATGCATTAATAGATATGTATTATGGATGGTTGACTGTAACCAAAAAAGACTACTAATTACTGACTTTACTGTTGGTATTTCCAACTCCTTTCCTTCCTTGGGGTCCCCAAGCCACACGTTTTTAAAATTAATGTTCAATAAGTGATACTCTTTTTTATAAATCCGTACTCCTAATTTACCTCCTTTGAAATAAGTTAAACTTTATTTGTATTTAAAATGTATTACTTTAAAGTAGAATGGTAAAAAGTCTTAGTTGACTTAGTTGCGGTACAAAGCGTGAAGGGAATTCATTGCATGAGTATATTTATTGCTAAGTGATAATATATTTAAAGAAGTAATGTATTCACATAGATTCTGCTTGAACCGTACTCTAACGGTAGATTTCTATTTACTTAAGATATTTCAACTTCGTATACATCGGTTTATTGTTCATTACTATAGGACAATAAATGTATTTGCTTTAAAGAAAGGAACTTCTCATCGGTATCAAAATGGTAGTCTGAGCCAATGTTTAAATCTCTACTCTTGAAAAACCCACTTTACTTTATCCGTTTTAAAACAAATGAAGACCAATGGAAATAAAACCTCGGAGCTTTGTGCACTTATCGAGAGTATCTGACAAATTCTACGTTCAGTGCTGAAGTAAAGAACTGAGAACTAGAATTCCCAGTCATTAATTGAGAAGACTTATTGGTAGATTCGAAGATAAGTTTTTGTTCTAACTCTTTTGGGATTCAGATTATCTGTTTCTACAGTACTCAATTCCGTTGTGATTTATACTAAGGTTAAGCAAATAAAATGAATGGCAAAATAGCTGTAGGTACGTATGATACATTTTATCGCCTCTTATCGCAATTTATGCGTCTTTATTTTTAAAATATCCTGTACTATTTACTAATAAAATATCAATATTAATCTCGTCTCACGCTGTATGTTCGAGATAAACTC
Source organism: Polygonus leo (assembly GCA_018250455.1). Lineage (NCBI taxonomy): Eukaryota > Metazoa > Arthropoda > Insecta > Lepidoptera > Hesperiidae > Polygonus > Polygonus leo. The sequence continues at coordinate 1,572 of DWNR01005598.1, forward strand.
CGAAACTACGGAAATGTATGAAATTTGGTACGTTTTTAGAACTTGAAAAGTATTTAGTATGTTTGGTACGTACTGGTACCTTGGTCCTAAGTAAATATAAGGATTCTTTAAATCACTTCAGATTTTTTATAGGATATTTAGCGAACCACTTATTTATCTTTAAAGGATAATAAAATTATATATAGTTTTATATTATTATATATCTCTTTTAATACAACTTGTATAACAATAATTTCATGAGTATGAGCAGTAAGTAAACTAAATTGCAAAATAAATATTGTTTTAGTTATGTATAACAAATGTTTGAAAATCAAAACCAAATTCAAAATATTTTTATTCAAAGTAGATTCTTTACAGAATTCTGCACTAGAAGTTTGAACGTCAGATGCTACCACAGATATATTATACATTAATATATCTGGGGATGCTACTACCGTTTCCAAGGTGTTTGGATATAAAGAAGAATCGGCGAAACAAACTCCATACTACATACACATCTTTTAAATAGTGTATAATTATATAAAAAGATTGAGATTATTTTAGAAGATATGATACACGAAGAATTCCGAACCGACTGACGGACGGCGCTGCAAGTTGAAATGTTAGTTGTTGTAAAGTATTACATTACAGATTTTTCAGAGCATAGTTTGAATAACTTATTTTATGTTTAACCTTTGTTGTTTTAGTAACTATAGTGACACATATTCTTAAAAAAATCAAGAGTCTAACTTTTACTGTTTAAGAGATACTGCCCTGTGACTGTAATTATAAATTTGCCAACTACTCTCGCCATAATATTTTACATGTCTGTCATAGTATTTTACGAACAAATTTAACTTTTAAATATGTAACGACCACTCACGATAATTTTATATGTCAATATTTCGAACCGGTTGCATTAATCGTGGTTATGGCGAAACCGCAATGGCTGGGGGACCGTGATTCTTTAATCGCGGTTGATTTACTACCATCTGCATAATTATTCGTTTATTAATAGCGATATACATATGTGTAACTTTAGCTTTACCCAAAGGATTATAATATGAGTAGGTAAGAGGTAACAAAAATCTATATGTCTTTTTAGATCAAATATACAGCTATATAAACAGGCTACTAAAACTATATTATATCATATAAACTAACAAAATGTTCATTGAAAAATTCAAAAAATATGCAAACAATTTTTCCCACTTTGGTCACTTTATAGTAATAAGTTGGCCGGAAAGTTTAGAAACTTAAATTGAATTAAAATACGTCCTTATACGTAAAATTCACTTGAAACTCATATAATTTTTATTAAGAAAATAGCTCGGTTTATTTTAATAGGAGCCACGCAAAACATTTTTTTGAAGATCAAACATCGAATGAAGATAGCAAACGGTCTGCATTCCACCTTATGGTAAGTGGACACTGCCGCCCATGGACATTAGGTACCTGAGCTAGATCACAAATGCGTTGCTAGCCCTAAGGGCTAAGATGTTCGCCTCGTGCATAAGTATAGCCGGAAATCACGCCTCTCTAAACCGAAATTACTTCATGGCAGAAGGTGGAGATGGTACCTCCCAGGTCGAGGTACACGAGTTCTACCACTTGGGACGTCTTACTAGGAAACAAAATTTATTTGCAATTGAATGGTATGTTCCAGCTTTTTACGTTGAAAATGCAGGTTTCGAATCGCGAAAACTTCGCGAAATTAGCTATAGAGGTAAAAAAATCTTAAAGGTGTGTGAACTTTACTAATTCACTATTATTATAGCTCTTATATTGTTATTAGCTGACCCGGTAAACGTTGTAATGCCCTATAAAGAAAACAAAACAAATATCGTTATTAAAATAGGGATTGATGGTAGAAGGGTGAAAATATAGGGTTGTGTGTATTTTTAATGCCACATTATAAGAAAAAAATAATTGTCCAAAAAATAAAAAAATAAATGTTAGGGGTGGATAACCCTTATCACTTAGGGGTATAAAATAGATAGTAGCCGATTCTCCTCAGACCTACTGAATATGCATATAAAATTTCATAAAAATCGGTCAAGCCTTTTCGGAGGAGTATGTTACCATACTACCATACTCTTATGCTGCCATACAAGTATGCTACCATAACATTGTGACACGAGAATTTTATATTTAAAATATAAAGATTTAAATCTCTATTACTTCAACAGGAGACACGTGCCCAATAGTGGGACAAAGGGAAAGGCAGTGATGTTAATCTAGCACGACATAATTAGTCTGTTTCATTTTGTTTGTTTTAACTGCCTTTCTTGTAAATTTTACGTTACAAAGAAATAAGAGACGAAATGAGGGATTTGTTTTACAAATTCAAGTTTATTTTTGGCTAGTCGTACTCAAAACTAGTGGCCTTGACGTCACATCTAGTTAAAACCTCGTACTAATAATACTGCATTCCCTCTATGTGACATGCTCTATGCATTTGCCAGTCCGTGGCTAACGAACTCATTAGAGACTAGGATTTGTCAATGCTTATGTATACAGATATGACTTTTGTGCGCCATTTTTACAACTTTTGTTTATAACACAAAGATAAGAATGGGCTAGTACTCTAACTTTACATTTTACGACAGGGCAGGGCATAAAAAGCAAGATAATTATGTTTTTTTTTAGTTTCGGAGTAATAAATGTCACTGTGTCGGTGTTGCTTTAAAGTACTAAAATAGATGAAATGTATCAAAGGGATATACGGGTAGGGCTTAAAATAAAAACATTTGTCTATTGTTTTAAAAATAGATACAATTAATAATACATGGTTAGTAATCTACTAACCTAACCCTTTTTTACTAGGGGCAAATATGTCATGGATCCCTTTATACCGTTTCTCCACCACCTTCTGATTTTAGAACGTTCTTTGTCAGGACCACGGGTGGTCTTCCATGTCTCATCTGAATATTGGAATAGAAGTAATAGACGGAGTAAATTTGAAGCCTTTTCATTTTTACGACGGACACTTTGGCTTAAATAAGAGGGATGTGGAGAGAAGATCGGCCATACTTTTTCTTTCCCGTTTCCCCTACTTTCTTCTACGATGTAACTGTTTCAGTAAGTATAATCTAGCATTTTAGGTCCTCTTGCTCTTGTCTGTGGCTGTAACACTGAACTGAAAACCAGTAGACATCTTCTACTCCTGCAAGCTGATAGTGCTGTTTGCTCCATGTAGGTTACTAGCCTAATCTAACTCAACTTGTTCTTTGCCAGGATCTGGGTTATATACTAAACCGTAACAAAATTTTGCGTTGTCAATATTGTAACATACGAGAAAGCAGCAGTATATAAGGATGACGAGTTGCTTTTTAATAGCCTAGTAGGAGACGTAAATCTACAGTTAATCCGTAACTAACAGCTACATGGTGAATCAAACGCCGACAGATATACCTGAATTGATCGTGTACAATGATACTTTATCTTTGTCACAGTTTTCGAGTGAACACAGTTAGGTGAATGATCTAGCGGAAGCAGCCGCTGGCACGCCACCAACATTCTTGGGCCTACATATGTACTTGGATTTGTATGAGCTTAAGAAATTGATATTGAAGATTATATTTGGTAAGACACAAATATACTGCCACGTGGTAGAAATCGTTTAGTTCGGGTATCACAACCACCCGCATAAGCATCCGTGAAGCAGTTCTTGTGTTTCGGTTTGAAGAGGCGTGGTTGCCGGCTATACTTATACACGAGGCGAATATCATAGTCCTCGGGGTAGCAACGCATTTGTGATCAAAGTTAGGTATGATTAATTTGTGCTTGGATGATTACTGATGTCCATGGACTGCAGTGACCACTTACCATCAGGTGAATGCTCGTTTCCTATCTTTAGACGATAAAATAATACATCACAGTAATATTTGATTGTATAAATTGTATACAGATATTTCAATCTACAATAGATTGGAAAATAATATTGTAATCTATTTTCGTCTGATTCTGTGGTTATTATCTATAATATTCTATAAATATGTATTTTAATGTTTACGGTAGCACACTTATACCTAGAGCTATCAGTATTGTAATTGTCTTTTAACAATCTTCTAATGTTGTTGCCCAATTTTCTTCCTCTTAGTTACTGACTTTACACATTTTTTGACAATGTCTTGATTGAGGCGCTAGCAGCGCCATCTTCACAATCCCACTCAAGACAATTCTTGTGTTTGGGTAGAAGAGATATCGATGCATACCAACATAAAACATACAGCAACGTATTAGTGAACATCATAGAATACAAAGTATACATAAAGAATGCAATTCAGCTGTATTTGGAATTTGGTATTAAAAACAATACTAATTAAATCGATTAGGAAATGAGACATTAAACAAACCGCTCTCAAAGAACAAAATTTGCACATTGCTATTCAGCGTCAAAAGGTGGGAAAATGCAGATGTAGATTTTCCGCTGAGCACTCCGAATGCGTCCCGGAGCGACTAGAAAATAAAACTTTTCATTGCTCGAAGCGCTTACATCGTGTTGAGTGCATTACAGTATTAACGTAATGTTGGTAATTTTTCACGTTTTTACTGTGCTGCTCATAAATCGCCAGAACCAGTGTAGTACCGAGTTTTGGTGAGTTACTTTTTATGATGTTATTTAAAATATATATGAGACATTATTTGAAGAGGCAAAACGTTATTTCGTCGTAGTGCGTAGACTGCTATTTTAAGGTACGCAAAGATTTTTTTTTATTGTGTAAAGGTAGCAAAAGAGCATGCAGTCTACCTGATGGTAAGTGGCTACTGCCGCCAAAAGACATCAGTAATCATCCTCAAGTACGATTGAGTCATACCTAAGTTTGATCACAGATGCGTTGCTACCCCTGAGTACTAAAATGTTTGGCTCGCGTTTAAGAATAGCCGGCAACCACGCCTCTCCATACCGAAACACAATAAAGTGCTTCACGGAGGATTATGAGGGTGGCGTTCGTACCTCCCTGGTCGAACTACATGAGTTCTACCACCTGGCATGATGGTAAAAGGTTCTGCTGCAGGGAACATAAGAGTTTAATAATTACCTTCAAAATATTTTTTAGAATTCACCTGATCTCTTGTAATTGAGACATATGAGACTTATAGACCCTGTCTAAATATACCTTCCTTTACTAGCAGATATCATATCAATATTCTTTCACAGCAAATCTTTTCCTTAGCCGTAAAACCCTTTTTTTACCTGCTTTCCTGCTGCTGCCACTTTTTAAACTACGGAACTGTTTAAGCGTTTTATCTGTTGAATAGTTAAAGGTATATCTCTAATAACCCAAGATGTAACATAGCTTACGTGCAGGTGTTATGAATTTGATAATAAAAGTGGTAAAAAAAATCGACGAACAAAAGTTACTTCGCCATATAAACAAGATTAATATGTAAAAAATGTAATTAAAAAGAATAATCTGCATGCTTTAATTGGTGCACGGAGCAAAAATAAATGAATGCGAATATTGGAGGCCGTTTCAATATTAAAACTGGCCGTTGCCTGCGGTGCGCGTAAATGGATTACAGCTGTGAAAGTTTGCAAAGTGGAATAATATTTGACTGAAGTAATAACATTACGCTCCCAACGATAGTTGTCTTATGACCCCAGGGTACAGTAATGCAACGTGATTTGCAACCCATTCCACACTTTATTTCTATCGCACTAAAGTTCATTGTGGGTAGAAAAACTATTCGAAATCTCTTACAATGGTTATATTTTAAGAGTATTTGACGAGCTTTTAGAGATAACTGCCTTGAAACGTTTCCTTTGTCCTATTATTCATTGTTTCGACGTAACTGTGAATAAGACCGACGGTGTTTTGTTGCGAAAAAGATGAAGACTTGTATTTTATGCTGGATTTTCACCAGATGATGTTGGTAGTCAACGTTTTCCACATTTCTTTTTCACTTAAATAGTACATGTATTATTGCGTCGAGCAACTAAAGAAAGCAAAAACATATATTGAAATAGTATTATCTGCCACTCCCACTGTAGGATATAGATCTAATCTCAGTCGTTACCCAAATGCGGATAGGTTCATATCTTTAATTTCATCAACTACTTTGTTTCTTCTTTTAGTAAGTAGTAGTAGAAGTAATAGTAAAAAGTACACATATACTCGAATTTTATACGTAAATTTCTCTGATTAAATCCGACCGATCTACGTAATTTAATGAACCATAATAGAAAAATAATGTGACAAAATATTCATTAAAAATGTATCATCTTTAATAAATACTAGCTATACCCTGCGCACGTTGCTACGCCATCAACTAAAATAATCTGTCGAAAATTGGTCGTACCAACTTCGAAACCTTCCTGGCCACATGGACAACAACTTTGCTAAAGATCATCACACGATCAAATGCATAGTTTACGATTCTATAAAGGACATACACACAAACATTCATTTTTAATATTTTAAGATTTTGTTTTGTTTTTACACACTTTAATGAAATTATAATTACAAACGGAATTCACTATCCGGTCCGTATCACGAGCAAACAAATGGCGTCGCTCCTGGTATAAATTTCCCGTTACACAGTACAGTGAAAATGTCGTGAAAATCGCAATATTTTACTTAACAAAGGATTCGTTGCGATTCTGCTCTAGCGGTCCGTAAAGCGTTCTGACAATCATAATACGTATATGATGAAACACGACGATTCAATTTTACGTGTACAAATAATGAATGTGAAAATATATGGATAAGTACAATACAATACGTACAATACTCAATATGTACAGTTTTCAATATGTATCTACCGCTTTGTTGAACGCGTCGATTATGTGACTACCTAGGTATGTTGTATCATTTTTATTGCTATTTATAAAAGACGAGCTGACCTGCGCGACTTCGTTTGCATCATATAAAAGAGAGTGGGTCTAATTTTCCCCGTATTTTCAACATTTTTCGTATATACTCCGCTCCTATTTGTCGTAGCATGACGTAATATAACCTTCCTCAATAAATGGACAAATCTCTTCGGCTTTATATTATTAGCATTTTATTTATAAAATATAGGAGTATATTTAACATGGCACGCATTACTGTACCGGTGAATATTAACTATAGGTAGCGCTTCGCCCCTGTTTGAATAGACACAAATATATTCTTAAGCACTATCTAACTCTTTTATTACCTAATCAAAACAAATTTCAAACGAATATTTTATGCTATGAGCGCGTTTTTAAAGTTTTGTTTTCTAATTTATGTTGAAATCTCGATAGATTTCTCAGGTGTTCGGTAAACAAAGAGATAAAGATCGAGTGAAAATATGATTAAAAAAACCACGCGGCACGATTGAATGAAGCTTTGTGCTCATAATTATCCGGACTTCTTAGCGAGTCCTTATAATACCGGTCAAGTATCACACGGCGGTTGGCGACAAACCCAAGCGTTTAACGAAATTTTAATACCGTATTTATATATTTTTCATAGTTTCCAATTTAACATTTATTTCCAACCTAACATTATGGACGTGTGTGTTTCGGTGATTTCTTTTTTTTGTATACAGGTAGCATGTAGTCCACCTGATGGTAAGTTGTAACTGCTGCCCATGGGCATTAGTAATCATCCCCGAGTACGATTGAAACGTACTTGAGGTTGACCGCAAATGCGGGTAGCGCATTTCAGGACTAAAACGATCGCGTGTAAGTATAGCCGGCATCTCAAAACCGAAACACAATAAATTACTTCACGGAGTATTATGAGGTTGAGTATGCCTTGGACAAACACAAGACCAACGCAAAAACTAAACGCATCAGAAAAATCTAAACATTTCGCCGGAAATCGAATTCAGAACCTTCGGATTCTGCGGGACAGAGTCCGGGCAGCTTTAGGGGGATCGTCTATCTATACTAATAATATAAAGCTGAAGAGCTTATTTGTTTGAAAGCGCTAATTTCAAAAACTACTGGTTGGAATTGAAAAAATATTTTTATGTTGAATAATTCATTAATGACGAAGGCTATAGGCTATATAGCATCACGCTACGACCAATAGGAGCGGAGTATCAACGAAAATGTTGCGAAAATTTGACTCACTCTCTCTTACATGACGCAAACGAAGTTGCGTGAGTCTGCTAGTTACTAATAAACTATTTTATTTGCAAGTTTGTAGACAAAAAAAACCGTATGTATAAAATGTAGTTAATTAAAAAAGTATGTAGGTAGAAATAAAGCTGTTAGCCGAGCAAGTTAAGGAAATTCGAACAGAAAAGAAAAGAAAATTATTAAAATTAAACGTTATTTTAGAGGCTTTACTCAAAGAGAATTCGGACAAATGAACGAAAGATGAATATTCACTAGTCGACGTTTATTCAGGTCTCGTCGCGTTATGCCCGAATGGTGATTCTGGCTAGCTGTTTTTGTTTTGCAAAATAAATTTATTATACGGGATTTTTATTTCTAGTAAACGAGGTTAGTTAAAGTAGTTATTGAAACACAGCTAAAACAAACGAAAATCTGTATATATAAAAGGCAAAACTGATTAACTGACTGACATATCAACGCAC
>DWNR01005599.1:0-10069 GCA_018250455.1 Polygonus leo
GACTGCTTCTTCATATCATTGCTGTGTTTTCTCCAACATATAATACCTGTTTTGTTGTAATGCAAAACAGTAATATTTTTTCTCCACACAATGAAATAACCTATTATTTTGTACAGATCCAGGTAACAGCTCTATCTAGGAAAATATTATTCCTGAGAAATTAAAATACTTGCAAACTAGAAATACTTGACGAAATTGTGTAGCCAAAAAACCCCGCGGGTCGAAGCTAATAATTCATAAAATTGCCGTGTTCGATTGGATACAAACAGTAATCAATTTCCATAAAAAATAAACCTACGTATATACATATATCAAATATAGAAACGGTGTCATCCGTTGAACCAATACGCAACACATGCATTTATCAAATATTCAGAAGTAAATTTCCATTAATTTGACACCGAACTCAAATAGATGATAACGAAAAATTAATGATGGCCGTAAATTTACGAACGACGCATCATATTTTACTGGAGCCCTTAATGGAATAACTTTAAATGTAATTAAAATTAATAATAAGATATGTATGTTAAATGCTTGTGCAATATCTACCATAATCTGTCAGGCTAATGGAACCCAAGAATTATTTGTTTCTAGTATTATTTTAGTAAGATAGTAAATATCACCTATCACATAGCTTGTTCTACTTGACTTCATACATAAGCTCACTGCACGGGTTGTTGACAACCCAATGATCGTCTGATTAGAATCCTTAAATTACCGGACAGATATGAGTCTCTCAGTATTTTTATAGGCTTTGCTATAGTCAATTCAGTGGTACTGTTCCAGCTGATACCCATGTTACTTTTTCTCTGCCACACGACTTCGTAAAGGACGAGGTTCATCCCACATGAACTAGACAAATGACAGTCATGGGGCATTCAGTGACAGTCTAGTTTGGGCATTCCGTATAAATACTGTATCCTTACAAATTTTTGAGGATTTTATAATAAAAATGCAAAAAAAGAGCTCTCCTTCAAAGGTGCAATGTCGATCCCTCTGGTATCTGGTATATGGAGTTTTTACCGCTCCTTCTCCACAGCGATCTTTCCGAAACGGCAGTAGTTTTATGACATTCAAAAAGAGTTCTAAAGGAACCAACTTTGAATAAATGAATTTTGAATATTGAATTTTAACAAATGTCCAAGTCACTAACTAGTGCCACACTTACCAACTGATGGCATGTTTACCTTACGTTTAGGTATAAAAGGCACACGATTCCAGCGTAATAAAGGCGTTTTATACACATACCAAGCCACGGAATGCACATTTACCTAGTTTATTTATAAATTCAATACCACACTGGTGTTTTAATTTAATACTTTCTTAGTCACGTAAAAGAAAAAGGCGTCCATATCGTCACAGTTCGCTTAAAACAATGGGTTATTCGTTAAACACTAACAATAAGGGCTTTGGTAGCCGTTACGAATCCCAGAAACCTATTACCCTTTGTAACAAATTGCTGGCTTTTTTTTTCAAAATCAGTTTCAATACGGCCGGCTTAGGTCAAGGTTTACGGTAGTTGGTATGTATAAATAAGTGGTTACCAAGTGCTCGAACTCCTATTGTTCAACCAGGGAGGAGGGAGTAGGTACACAGGTTCTATAAAGCTAACAGATTACACTACGACTACAAGATACTTACTACTCTATAACGCCTATTTTTTTGACACACAATAGTAGCAAACGAGCATGCTGTCCACCTGATGGTAAGTGGTCACTGCAGCCCTTGGATATCAGCAATCATCCCCAAGTACAACTAAATCATACCTAAGTTTGATGCGTTGCTACCCTTCTTAGTCCTCAGGACTAACATGTTCGCCTCGTGTATAAGTATAGCCGGCAACAACGCCTCTCCAAACCGAAACCCAATAATTGTTTCACGGAGGATTGTGAACGTGGCGGTGGTATCTACCTCCCCGGTCGAACAAAACCAGCTCTACCACCTCTACAACCTATTACTTAATTATACACATTTTTAGCATAATAAAACGAGTAAATGTTCGACAACAAGTCACCATATTTTTATAGGAACGAAAGGATAGCGAAACTATATTCCGAGAATAAACTGGTACATTTTTATTAGATGTCAGGGCCCATTATATTTTTATACAGGTAACATAGATAGCAATTACAATGTTCAAAATATTTTAAAACATATGATTGTATTCACAAGCCATACGCACACTGTGATTAGCAATAGACAATAACATGTATTGTCTATTGCTTATGACAATAGATCCTTCTAAAAATATATTTATGTTACGTCCAGCAATCTATTGTAATGATCCCTAATTTCGCATATTTAAATGAAATGAAATGAAATGAAATGAAATGAAATGAAATGAAATGAAATTATTTATTGCACAATTATGTTAATTACAGATACAACATAATTAAGACCTTGTCGGTATAGCAATATTTATATATTAGTTTTTTTTATATTAAAGTGTTTTGTTGGTGTGCGGAGCAGTTTATCGCGAATAACGGTTTCTAAATAGATCTCTTGTATAATTTCGAGACCATAATATTGTTTTATACAATTAAATATATCGCCATTGTAAAGCCTAAAGAAATATCGACGATATACGTAGGCAAAATATTATACAACATATTAAGTGTTCAAAATATTTTAAAACATATAATTGTTTTCACAAGGCATAGGCATATTACAGACAATACATGTTTAATTAAATCACATCTCGACGAAGAACTTCTCATAACACCGCATCAATTATGCAAACAGACTCAACAACTGCATGTAACTGATACCGGTAACGACTTCATCGTATCGTCGAATCGATTTTTCCTCACCTTGCTGAACATCGATTAACTGGTATCGATTTATTGACTGTAAACAAACTGATTGATGTTTATCGATATGGCTTAGTTCTAAATTATTGACTGGTTATTTATTTTTATTTTGATCGATTTATTGACAAATCCTTATTTAATATAAGTTGTTTATTTATATTTTGATATTCTCCTCCCTCGCCCTAAAGGTTGATTACTGGCCATACAGCGAAATATTCTCAGTAGTAACTAAGCTACTGTGGACAATCTCCGAGCGATAGAAACCTCTGAATTCCTTTTTCATTTTTATTCGATTATACAATAACTAATTTATAATTTGGCGTTAAATAGTTCTCTTGTACAATTTTGAGATCATAATATTGTGTTATTGAGGTTGTATATATCGTCTTTATAAAGCCTTTACAAACATCAACCATATTACGTAGGCAAAATAGTGTATAGCACTTTAATGTTCAAAATATTTAAAAACATATATATGTTTTCTCAAGACAATACATGTTTAAATAAATCACATCTCAATAAACCGCATCAATTATGCAAACAGATTCAGCGACTGCATGTAACTGATACCGGTAACGACTTCATCGTATCGTCAAATCGATTTTTCCTCACTTCGCTGAACATCGATTAACTGGTATCGATTTATTAACTGTAAACATCGCTCGGACATCATTTGACCCTGATTGATGTTTATCGATATAGCTTAGTTCTATATTAACGACTGGTTATTTATTTTTATTTTGATTGATTTATTGACAAAGCTTTATTTAAATTGTTTATTTATACTAAGTAGTCATGGGGCCGTTTAAATCACACTCGTCGCGGTAGCATTGCCGTTTTGTTTAAAAACCTACAAGAAGTTTATCCTCATAAAATCAGATGAAATAATCACAAATCGATTGATTATAGCCACTATGACATCGGTTACCAATCAGCTATGGCACACTAAAATCAATACAAATGTGCTTTATACACCTACAGAAGAAAAACAGTAAGTACAAGAGTAACGACAAAGTGTAAACAATCGGCGGTCTTATCGCTGTTAGCGATCTCTATCAGACAACCTGAAAACTATTAATAGTGATAGGGTTCCAATACCTTTCCAGTTACCCGCTGGTTCAGTGACCAGTTGATCACCATGGTTCCAGTTTCTCGGTTTTGCAGGTGACAGAACGGTTCACTAATACTTATTGTTTATTAGCAGATATTCGGTCGGAAAATTGTACTTTTCGGCCCCACGTATTTTTACAAACGGCGACCATCCCAATCCTTAAGGTTGCAGCATATACTGATGCGTCAGATGCTACCCTCACACGCGATCAGATGCTCCAGTGATCATTTTTTCATTGGTAGTGATCATTTTTTCATCGTATAAAGGTAGCATACTCAAGTTAACTCACAGATGCGTTGCTACCCATGAAGACTAAGATGTTCAACGCAACCACGCCTCTCCAAACTAAACACAAGAATTGCTCCACGGAGAAATGTCGGGGTGGCGGTGGTAGTTCTGGTGGTATCAAGAGAACTACATGCTTGTTTGCTACTTCTATACCTACAATTACAATTTCAACCTGAGAGCAGACTATGTTCAACTGTGGATAAGTACGACAGCGTAATGGTTTGTCATAATGATGATGAAAATATGCATTGTTCAAAGACACCTACATACTGACGTAGCATTAATATTATTGGCGCCAGTGCTGTAATGCCACAAAAGATCAAGTATTGTTAATTTATTATTAGGTTATTGTTAATTGCCTGTAACATCGTTTAGAGTCGTTATCGTTATGATGGAACGCCGCAGATTTGCTATATTGCGTTTTACGTTTGCGTTCAATCTAAGTCACAAACTCTTGCGTTTATTTTTCCTTCATTAAGTAACTCGCTGCAAAAGTTTTGATTGACTAATGCTGATTTCTACGTTTGTTGCAGATGAGAGACGAAATAATGTGATAGGTTTGTTTAGATTATAGGCTAAATTACATCATAATGTAATTTTACATATATATAATTAACAAATATTAAAACGCACGCCGCAGCCGCATTTTTCCCAAACACACGTCACAAATGCACACATTATTGAAGGGTATACCACAACCATCAAAACGCAAGATTTGACGACCCGCATGGCACAATGGTTACCATACCGGTTCGAAGCGCTGTGGGTCCCGAGTTCAATTCCCGGACAGACAGACGCATGCTACGGCTACGTCATTCAGGCATTGACGAGTTCTCAGCAGCATACTTCATTCATAAGCACGCCGCAGCCGCCCGCTTTACATAAACGCATACCACACTCTTCTCTGAAACGCATGGCACAACCTTATGCTATTTCAAAACATAAACCGGCATAATTTCCAGCTACACCCATAAGCACGCCACAACCGCACGTTTCATCCCAACGCACGTCGCAGACGCACGCTTCACCCAAACGGTGTGCGTTTGCTACAACCGTATGCTTTTTCAAAACGTACTCAGCGTCTGCATGCTTCGTCCATACACAACACCGCAGCCGCACACTTCACTCAAACGCACGCCACAGACGCAAGCTTTACATAAACGCATACCGGAGCCGCACACTTCACTCAAACGCACGCCGCAGATGCACGCTTCACCTAAACGCACGCCGCAGCCGCAAACTTCACACAAACGCACGCTTCACATAAACGCATACCGTAGCCGCACACTTCACTCATACGCACGCCGCAGACGCACGCTTCACGTAAACGCACGCCGCAGACGCACGCTTCACGTAAACGCACGCCGGAGTCGCACACTTCACTTCACGCCAGGTTGTAGAACTCATGTAATTCGATCGGGAGGGTACCACCGCCACACTCATAATCCTCCGTAAAGTAATTTATTGTATTTCTGTTTGGAGAGGCGTGATTGCCGGCTATACTTAAACGCGAGGTGAACATCTTAGTCTTCAAGGATAGCAACGCATCTGTGGTCAACTTCAGGTACGATTTATTCGTACTCGGGGATGATCAATAATGTCCATGGGCGGCAGTGACCACTTACCTTACCTTACTATCAGGTGAACTACATGTTCGTTTGCTACCTTAAGACAATTAAAAAAAAATCTTTACTCAAACGCATGCGGCAGCCGCATGCTTCACCTAAACGCACGCCACAGACGCACACTTAAAACAAACATCTCAATCTTGTTTGGACTTCCTTAATATTCCGTGACAATAGTCAATAACCCACCTCACTTTGAACCATATATTAACTTTCTCCTTCCCCGATAACAAATGAATGTTTCTCAATTATGCAAATGGACTACTCGATGCAACACCATAAATTAAAATGCGGCAACTTGGTGGTAACAATAAATAAGGGAAACCATTGCTATCTTCTTTGGAGTAATATTCCGTAGTTAGCGGTGTTAGACAATTTCGCAACAGAAATACGGTTAGGTAACAAGAACATATTCGGGAAATACTACTCAATTACCAGTTGGTGTGATTGCAGATACGAATGAAACGACAGATTATTTATTAACAATAAACATGTTTTTTTTTATCCAATAAAGGTAGCAAACGAGCATGCGGTCCACCTGATCGTAAGTGGTCATTGCCACCTATGGACATCAGTAATCACCCCAAGTACGATACATCATACCTAAGTTTGATCACCGATGCGTTGCTACCCCTGAGGACTAAGATGTTTGTCTCGAGTATAAGGGTAGCTGGCAACCACACCTCTCCAAAACGAAACACACACACGATAATGAGGGTGGCGGTAGCACCTCCCCGGTCGAACTAAACGAGTTCTGAAACCTGGCTAGTGTAAAATCTCGGAAATGTCGGAGATAAACAAACAGTATTAAACAAAAAGATTCAATAGTAAACTATAGTTCTACTCTAAAGAGAAGACCATTTTAATTGTATGTTAAAATTTACCAGTGTTCTATGAACATTTATTTTAAATTGACAACTAACTAAATAAAATTTAAAACTTAGATGTATTTGACTCAAAATATTTTTCTATCAAGATGTTTTTCTAAAAAAAACGACGATATCATCATATACATATTATAAGTATCATCTTTTAAATACCTTAAAAAAGAAATCGATTTAAAATAATATGAACATTGAACAATCGCATGTTATTCATATTATGTAGTAGATAAGTACTTATGTAGAGTTCATTTCAACAAAATCTGTAAATCATGCAACGAAATATCACGGACTGGCTAACGACCGCTACTTTTTCAAACAGTTACATTCACAACTTTAATTTCATATACAGCTAACTTCAGTGCTAGTCCATCATATTTGTTTACATGTTTGCTAGTTTCTATTGAATTGGACCTATATGATAGCTTTTTGTTCTTGATAGGATTGTACAAGTGGAAAAATATTCGCTCGACTCTATTTAAGATCGGTGCCTTATCTCATATATTATGTCAAACAGACTATGTAGAATTAAGAATTTGGTACAATTTGTTTGTTATCTTTATCTGCATCAAATGGATTCTCATTCCTATTTTTAGTTTTACATTTATTACGTGAGAAATAGTAACACCCATTAACTAAACCACGCTTGACAAATATATAGAGAGAGGTTATAGATAATAACCTCTCAAGCTTTGATTCGTCCGTCAATATAAAGGTTCTTATTGTTATCATGAGTTTATGAACAAACGACATTTCATTTTTAATCTTATGTCTAAAGCCATAACGTTTACCTGAATTGCATGCTTGAGACGAACTGCAGAACTGTTTTATAAGAGCCACTTTCTTACGACACAAAATCATTCAAATTAGAACCTTAAGTACTTAAAAATAAGGAATACGAGTCGTGCCTTCGTGAATCGCAAAATCCATAATAAGGGACTGACGCTGACGTTGACAACAATATCAACCAATCAGTAGATAGTGCAATGAATGGCGTCAATACCACAATCCCCACCACATATCTCGAATCCATTAATCCCTAGCAATGACATGATTAAGCCTTTTAAGGAAACGCAGGGCCATGTTAAGATTTTTAATTTTATGGCCAGAATCAATAAAATCGCTTCAGCATTCCACGGAGGCCCAATAGCAGTTTCTGTTTAAATACCTACAACAGTTTACCTTGTAATTCTTAATAGAATGTTTTGATTTCATTATTAAATAACATAACTGCATTTTTATGTGTAATTTTTTCCTTGATATTTATAGTTATTAAAATACCAGACATACTTGCTATAAATATATGAAAATCGCGTAAATAATTTTATAATTTCATTACTATATTATCATATGATTATTCTATCTACTAGCTTTTGCCCGCGGCTTCTTTGCAGTGCATCAAGATAAAACATACGAGTACATCAGATTTTAAGTTAGGTCATAAGAAATGCAACATTGAAAATTTCATGCAATAGTTTTGGCGTGAGGCGCGTATAAACATACAGACAGGCAAACAAGTTGAAAATTGTTTTGGCTTTTAATGTTTTTATAACCCCAAAATTCATTTTTCTCAAATATCTTTTAAAGATAGACATCGTCCAGTTACAATTTCGTTATAGAGACTAGCTCTAACCTGCGCACGTTGCTACGCCATCAAATAAATTAAACTGTCGAAAATTGATCGTACCAACTCAGAAACTTTCCTGGGCTCATGCACAACAACTATGCTAAAGATCATCACGCGATCAAATGCATAATTTACGATTCTATAAAGGACATACACACAAACATTCATTTTTGTATAAAAAGAAGAAGATAATACACTCTACAATACAGAGGTATAGATTACATTACATATCTATCAGTACATAACACTTTGATAATTACTTCATGTATTACAATTTTACATTTAGACGTAAGAGCATAAGATTGAGCAAACCCTAAGTATTATTTATCTCCTATTAAAGCTATATCATTGACTTGTACTTATAGTTGGTGAAGGTAACGCTCTAAATTTTATCTCAAATCGATCTCCTGATTACGATACAAATCTGATTCCAATTCAGATCTAGATATAAATTTAGCAGCAATCGGCTCTGACGTGTAACATAGCGCAATATTGTATGAAATCTAGAATATTTCATTGAAACTACTATAGTTTTAAACACGCCGTAAATAATGTTCTTGCTACTGAATATCATAGTGACTGCCATAAATAGTCAAAATCAACGAATATAAAAGTAAACATTTAAGTTATTTCTTAGTTTATTTTGTGGTTAGGTGTCGAAAGCCTTCGAGTGGTCGAAAAACTTCCGAAATGCGGTTAGTTACTTATGTTAAAGGCAGGATTTTCTGTTTACCCTGCGCTTTACTAGAATTTTCTAATGGCTATTTCTGATTTGTGGGTACTTGTTTGGGTAGTTTACTCCTTGCTTCTTAGTAGGTACCGTTTTAACTTATTTTTTTATCGTGTAAAGGTAAGAAGCGAGCATGCAGTCCATCCAGGTGCGGTCACTAAGAATTTTTGTGGTGTCATGACCCCTGTGACCTCCTCCCTTAAAACCGCGCATGAGTCCACCTGATGATAAGTGGTCAATGCAGCACATGGACACCAGCAATCATCCCCAAGTACGATTGAATCATACCTGAATTTGATCACAGATGCGTTGCTATTCCTGAGGACTAAGAGTTTCGCCTCGCGTTTAAGTCTAGCCGACAACCACGTTTCTCCAAACCGAAACACAAGGATTGCTTATGAGGATGGCGGTGGTGCTCGGTCGAAGTTCAGTTCACAAGTTCTACAAGTTATTGACGCTACAACACAGTTCATATCGACGCGAATAGCCGACGTATGAGCCCATCACTCCCCTTCTAGCCCAGGTCTTCTTTCCCGGCTGAGCCCTTAGTTGGCTTGCCATAAAAGCTCGCTGAAGTTGTAAAGGCCAGTAGGGCCAACAGCATCTACACATTCGTAAAAAAAAACACAGATATTCTATTATGAATTTGGTTTGTGTTTCTAGATCTGGGTGTTTGTATACTCGTCTTTGTGTGTATTACTGTGCACCCACGTAGCAGAGAATCCTTATTTGGGACCTTACTCTGTAAGTTTCCAATAAGCTGATAACTATAATAATTCTAATTTAATAGAAATAATGTACATATAAACACATTTATAAATGTTATCATTATCCTACTTATACTCTTTACGATGTGTATCTAATAGTACAGCGACCGAATTAAGTAACTAAATCTGACTTGATACACGGCAGTATATTCTACAGTTTAGTTTTTTTTTTATTGTGAAAAGGTAGCAAACGAGCATGCAGTCCACCTGATGGTAAGTGGTCACTG
>DWNR01005600.1:0-10069 GCA_018250455.1 Polygonus leo
TCATCGCCGCAGATCGCGCTTGGGGCACGAGCACACGCGCGCGCCCACCGACTGCCGGCCCCATACCTTGCCGCTGTGGAATAGGGATGTGTTTTTACATATACAACTTGTTTATTATTCATGTGGTAGAACTCATTTAGTTCGACCGGAGTCGTACCACCGCCACCCTCATAATCCTCCGCGAAGGAAGGTGTTTCGGTATGGAGCGGAGCGGATTCGGTTCCGTATGGATTCGACCCTTTTTAGCTTTATTATATGTATAGATTAAGAACACAAATAAGACCTTGAAGTCAACCAGACATCCAACGTCGCCACCTCCGAGTACAGAGATCGCCTCTTGTATATATGATACGTCATCGGAAGCCACGCCTTTCCAACCATAATGCCAAGTGCTAATGCTGTGGGGGAGAGCGATGTTCTACAACCCCATCGCGTAGGAAACTACTGTCAGACAATATCTATAATAAAGATTCCACTCACGTATGGTCCTCCAGGGTAAATATAACAGCAATAGTCCGTCTATTGATCCCGCTGGAGCAGCTGTTCTTGCAGGCGAACTGGTACGCGTGGCTGGTGGGCGTCGCCATGCGCACTAAGACTGCATGCCAGGCATCGGGTGCTTCGCCGCAGTAGTACACGTCCTGGGCCCCCGCGCCACGGGAGGAGTGGAGCACTGCCGCTCGCATCGCCTCGGCTGGCTGGACGCCTGGTGCATACGGAGACAAAAATTTTGATTAATTTTACATTTTCGGCATTTTTTAATGTGAACCTAAAGATAACGTAGATAGACCTCCTGATAGGAAGGATTCCCCATCGCCTATAGACACTTAAGCCAGTCATAGACTATATAACTAACACTCCCAAAAATTGCTCCAAGTAAAACAAGATTACGAGGGCTGGTTTTAGTCACTGACATAATACTCAATTCTAAACTGTTGCATTACAGGCAAAGGTTTAATTATTTAATGTTAGTCAATCAGCAATATCAGCATATTCTTTTCAGGACGTATACTACTGTGGCTCGCAATACTAGTGGATGTTGCTAAATGCCTAGTGCGTGCACTGCGTGCCAGGCGTCGGGCACCTCGCCGCAGTAGTACACGTCCTGGCCTCCACACCACGGGAGGAGTGGAGAACTGCCACGCGCATCGCTTCGGCTGGCTGCACGCCTGGTACATGATATAGTTTAAGTATGTTAAAAGGAAAATAAAAATGTATTATTTACAAGGTATAATAAATAAATAATAACAATCGCACTTACCCAGATAGAACTCGTGCAGTTCAACTAGATGAAGCATTTCATGTATTTCGAGGCGTGGTCACTGGCTATACTTACACATTAGACGAACATCCTAATAATCAGGGGTAGCAACTTCAGGTGCGATTCAATCGTACTTGCGGTTGTTTATGGTCAATCTCTGGTACAATTCAGTCATACTTGGAGTTGTTTATGGTCAATCTCAGGTGTGATTTAATCATACTTGGGGTTGTCTATGATCAATCTTAGGTGGAATTAAATCGTACTTGGTTACAAATGCAACAAAGATCACTTACCATTACATGGACTGCCAGCTCGTTTGCTACCGTTGTTATCATATGATTAAACTCACCATTCTTAGGCGTCTCATGGTAATGCTGAGTGCACCGGGTGACCCTCTTCTCGGCTTGCGACTGGTCGGAGAACACCGTGGTAGCGCGCACGAACATCGCCGCGAGGGGCTGCGCGGCCGCGTCCCACTTGAACTGCACCGAGAAGCTGTAGCCCATCTCCACGTAGATGCGGTTCAGACGGTGCGAGTACTGTCAATTTTTACATATAGTTAATTTGACTTACTAAATATTCAAATTATGAAAAAAAAAATGGGCCCACCCCTGTAACAAGACCTACCTAACAAAAAAATAATCATCAAAATTTGTTCATAATTGACGGAGTAATCGAGTAACAAACACAATATAAACGGTCGGTTAAAAACAATATATTAAAATTAAAAAGTAAGCTAAAAAGACATGCTAGACTTAGTTTAGAATCGGACCTCTCACTTTAGGAGTCCAGCTTCAAATCCCACTTCATTTTCTAAAACTGGTCTAAGGTGCATATTAGACTGAAAATACACCTGAAAGATTATGAATATCCTATACAGGTGTATAGGATATTCATAGACAGGACAGGTGTATAGGAAAGATTATGAATAAAAAATTCAATAGGCGAGCGCAGTTGACTGCCTAAATTCTTGGATGAGGATACCCATGCTTAGTTGTGGAAAAAAAAGTGAAAAACAGAGTGACTATAGCATAGAGAATGGTTTTATTACTGAATAGAGACTTACAGGAACAGTCATTGAGTAAAAGTAATGAAAGATAGAGATTACGCATACTTGGACTTTTTCTCCAGACCTACAATACCTTAAGAAAAGTGCTCAAAGCCCATAATTGAATATTAATTGATATAATACAGTATAATCATGTTAATAAATAAATTAAAAAGTGGACAGGAGGCAAAAATATTTCAGTGGTTAAGTCAAAAAAATTTAAGCTTGCAAAGACTCACCTGTATGTGCCACCTTAGAGTTGCATGATTTGGATAAGAGAAAAATATTAAAAAGTGCTATATATATATAGTATATAAAATAAACAAGTATTATGTACATTAGTGTTAACTTTTTTAATGTGCATATGCCATATAAGCTATCACCCAAATAACACTCAGGCAACCGATATACCCTCAAAAATAAATTAACAACAATTATGTAATACTTACAACATATTTGGATTTATGTGTGTTGGCCCCACAAATCTCTACTTCAAATTTTAGATCCCCCGAAAAGCAGTCCCTCTTCGGCGGTCCCGTTGGGCAAATCTATAACAATAATAATAATGCCAGCAATGCGTTGGCGGTCCCTCTGGTGCTGCATATGTCCATAGGCGACGATGGGCGACGTATACTTATTACAAAGCCTGTCTGCCTCATAGCTAGGTTTGGATATAAAATAAAACATAAAATACAAAGTTTAATAATATCTCAATTGTGTATGAAGTCTATCAATTTGCACTTGGACAGTGGAGTGGACTCCAACCTAAAATCCTCCGCTTGTAATGATGGTCATTTAATATATATCCAAAACAATATTTTTTTTTATCTAATAGGATATATTAGTAGTCAGGAAAATCTGTATTTTTTATCTAAAGTGGTCACTGCTGCCCATTGATATTACTAATCATCCCACAGTACAATTGAATAGTACCTGAGGTTGATTATAAATGTGTTGCTACCCTTGAGGACAAAGATGTTAGCCTCATGTTTAAGTAAAGCTGGCAACCACTTGATATTGCCAGCTATACTTAAACACGAAGACATTCTTCTTTCGAAATTAAAAAAATCTTACCGGAATAAATTCAGTGGGCGGCGGGTTGAACTTGGTCGAAGCATCCATTGTCTCCTCTTGACTCTGCAGAAGGGAGAGGCCATCAACCGAATTCCAGTCTATATTCTCCAAATGCCTAAATAAAATAAAAATGAACAATGATATTTTAAGCTAGACAAGTAATTATTAAATAGCCACCATATTGAAAACTAAATTTCAGGAAAAAAAGTTAAATAACTTGTTAATCTTGTGTAATTTCCTTTTTTTTTCTATTTTTGTTTTGCTTATTCAAATTTAAGCACATTTTTCAAATCTAGATTCAGTTTGAGATATCAGCTTCTTAACAGGACAAGAAATTAATTATTATAAACATTGTTCCAATTATACATTGTTGTATAATTATACTTTGTTGTATAATTAGTAAGTATACCTGAGAATAGAAAAACAAGCTTTTTGTGAGCAGTTATTTCGGGCCCTCCTAGACTGGGCTCTGGGCACAGACCCCTGTGCCATTGTGATGAAGACTGCACTGATAGTTAACCAGGCTGTCACTGCTTCATTGCATATTGCTAAAATAAGTTTGTAATTTACTCTATATAAGAAAAATAAAGCTATACTTACTCCAAGGTAACATAGGGTTCACCGGGAGGCAATCTGAGGAACAATGTGTCCTCAGAGTCATCAATCTCGCTTTTGTACATGTTGACTTGTTCTTCCCTTTCTTCCTGAAATAAGGGATAATGGGAAATGTTGACAACGTTTGCATAGAATGTCCACATAATAATTACATTTTGTGAAAACAATCTTGTATGAATAAAAAAGTATGAATTCCATACTTGTTATATGTTTGAAAGTATGGAGTACATAATTTTGTTTGTTTTTAAAGTTCCTGAAAACCCCTAAACCTTAAAATGAAAACATGCATTTGTATTAGCCGAGGGAAATAGTACATATTCCTCTAATTTACTATCAAAAAGCTGGGGGAGGCACACAGGCAAACTAACTGATTTTAATCGAGAATATATATAACACTCTCAATGTCTTTCAATTTTAAGAACAGGACCCTTATTTTGGAAACTATTCTAATAGACTGGAATCGAAAATTAAGTATCCTCGTTATACATTGTATAGATACAAAGATATTATTTTTAGCTTCAACACCCAAAAGGTGCCAACAGGACAATATTACTAAGATTGTGCTGTCAAAAATACTTCAAATTTTCCAGTTTTTATTACTATGACCGATATAACTATCATACTGTCTTCAAAAACATAATAATATATTGGAACCACGCCATCTATGGAAGTGATATAGAACTATTTAAATTATGTTGCAACTAAGGAACATAGCTGTATGTTTAAATAACTACGAATAAACTAATAATATCAACAAAATAGTATTAAATATTGCGTGGTAGTACGGCACCCTAAGTTTGCGGGACCGACTCGCACTTGGCCGATATTATTGTTTTGCTAACCAAATAAAAACACATATTATAGATTGAATCTATTCTATATATATAGTTATAGTTATACAAAATGAAAAAAAATACAATACAATAATAAGGAAAACATTTACTCACCAGTTTGCAACAATATCAATTTATTCCTTTTCTTGTTGCCCTTCTTGAATCTTGACGATCTTCTTTACATTGTATGAAATCTGTGTAAGTACAACTTAATTAATTTTTGGTAATTTACTTTTTATTAACACAACTTAAAACTATAAAATAAAATATAGATTCACGTACAATTCAATTTATAAAAAGGCAAACGGCACTGACGGCATTGGAAATCTTAAAAACTTAATCACAGATAACTATATAAGTAACTTAATGATATTTATAGGTAATAAAAATCTTTCAGTCGCCACAGAGTCTATCTGTTCACCTTTCACAGATGAATATAATGTATACCACAGAATAATAAGTTAATAACGATAAAGCATCATTATTTTTCATTATGGTGTAGTACTCTATGTACTAAGTACTTATATAGTTATCTGTGCTCTATGGCACTCAGTGGACCTTGTCGAATTTTAGAACATCACAATACGTTTACATGCCTGTATACCTTTCTATGGTTTTGTACCCAAAGAGTGCTAACTATACATCAGTCCTAAGACTTCGCTGGCTGTACTAAGTACTTATATGGTTATCTGTGGCTGGCTGTCCGGCGGTCGCAAATGAGCCTCTTGATCTGTTATAAATAAGGATAAATATAAAAAAAGCAATCATACTTGGCTAGTATTTGAGCTTTCCTCTACTAAATGTATTCCTTTAGCAAACAGTTGACATTAAAGTCGCTATTTTGTTTATATAGTTTCTGGATTGATAACCTTACATAAGTTTAGTATACTTTACTATAGTTTAGTATAGTTAAGATTTAAAAAAAAGAAGAGATTTTTACATATTCATTTTACATTACAAAAGCAAAACTAAACCAAAATCGATTCATCCGTTTAAGAACTACGATGTCACAGACATTTAATACAAGAAACATACCAAAACACTATCCTATATGTCTTTATTTATCGACATAAGTTGATTTAAAAAGCAATATTTTATTATTGTATTACTTGAAGATTTTAATTATTTTAAATCTAAAATAAACTTACGTAGCACAAAATAAAAAAAATGTATTTTCTTTAGCTGTGTGAATTTTGTGATTGTTATATAAGTTCAAGTATATAGAAATAAATGATTATATATCACTGAAATACATTTCTAATTATTTTATTCTGGTTTTAAATAATTAAACCTGTTTTGTTAAACTTCATAAAGTCAAATGAATTAAAAAAATAGGTACGCTGTACCTGGTATTACCACAACATAAAAAATCAAAGGATGATAAAAAAACGAACTCCGCTTCACTTGTGTTTTTTTCTAATTTTACTGTCACTAAAGTTGATAATTTGATGCATATTTTGTATGCAACAGTTATTTTGACTTAATATTGTGCTCTATTATGCACCAATACATTGTAAAGGAGGCGCTAAGTGCATGCATTAACTAAAATCAATAACAATCAGTGTCCAACAAAGGTACGCTGTGTTTGCATTTGCGGAGCATAACCTGTGTTTTATCCTAGCGTCCGGTTGGCGTCTGTCACAGTTAACGCGAAACTGTCTAATTTGTGTTATTTTGTCGCTGTGTTGATTTACAATTAAGATATTGCGTGGTTGGAATCTTTGGAAATGTAAGCGGTTTTTGTTTTTAGTGTTCAAGATGAATTATGACGCTGAAAGAGCCATGAATCAGAAGCGGTTACGAATGGAGGCTGAGCCGGGCCACGGAGTGGTGCAGGGGAACGGTTTGCCGCTAAACTACATCGGTATGTGCGATACTCCATACATGTAGTCACGACATTGTTTTCATTTCCGTTTTGAGCGGGAAAATGGTGACGTCGATTGTGGTGTTTGGTTGTGTTGTAGATAATGGACACCAGATACCGTACCAGCCGTACGCCGGGGCGTACAACACGCATTACCCACCGCCGGACGCGTTCGCGGCGTACGGCCCGCCGCCGCCCGGGGGCTACGCGCCGCAGAACCTGTCGTACGCGCCGCCCGCGCACCAGAACTACGCGCATCATCAGTCGTTTCCCCCGCAGCAGCAGGCCCAGCTCCACATGCCACAGTCTCATATGGGTCAGTGTCATTTGCGATATAAACAAAATCTTACAAGTAAACAGAACCTTGAAAAGTGTTTACATAACATATCTTATAAAAACTGTAAACAAACAATTTTTTCTTACGATTTATTGCTTTCTAGGTTTCATTGCTCTGTGAAATGCAATGTTTTTTATTAGAACTTCCATTAATGTTTATTTTTTGTATTTATAAATACAGCACACCACAATGAAAGCACAGAAAAAGCATACAAAAAATATACAGAAACATTGGGCGGACTTATGAATTATAAGCAATTTCTTCCAGGTACATTTGGTCTAGTTTAAATTAATTTAATAATATTGTTAGTCATTTAGGCTTTAAATTTAATAAATTACGAATAATTTTATTTTTGATATTAATGTGTATAATGTTTAAATAATCAGATTCATAAACCTATTTCAGGTAACATTTTTTTTTACTTCAAAAGAATGGCATAGTAAATGTGTTTACAACCTTGACGTTAAGTTGTTATGATGTACGATTCTTATATATAGCAAATACTGGGCTCATTGAGGGCAGTTTTTATATGTCAATCACTTCCCAGACCTGTACTATTGTATTTGATTAGGTGTTTTTTTTTGCCTTAATGTTAGGATCAATAATATATTTTTTTTGAACTCTACTCTCAAATCTGAAGTTTTGCTTTTCTTCAGTTTACATTCAGTGAAAAACAAAGAAAAATGTGCATTATTCTTATTTAATTGTTTGTAGCGCTTACTATATACTAACAATTTATATAGATTTACTAGGCATCTATGTATCTTGGTGACAGCTCATCCTATTTAAGCTGATTATGTCGAAAGATGTCCACCACAAAATCATCCTTATATTTTTATGATATGTGGTTCATTTTCTGGTCATTCTTAGTCATGACGATTATGTTTTTATTGTCTGGGCAATGCCCATGTGATCAACCTGTAGTAAAATAAATAAATTCATTTATTTGCAAACATAAATACAAACCTTTTTCAGTAATTCCGCCTGATATAGGCATGCCAACATATTTATTAAAACTCCAAAATTAAACATGTATTAAAATTATTAGCGGATTAATTTTTCTAATATTAATTTCATGATATTTATAAAATTAACATATTTTAAAATTATAGTATAATCTTAATTAAATAATGTTTTTGTGCCATATTTTTTGTCACTTTCCTTTATATTGTATAACCATAAGATTGAGTGTCACAATTATTTAGTAAAATAACTCGATTTGAAGTGACCAAGATCAAGAAAGTTAACCATCACTTTCAGAGCCTTGTTTGTGATGTGTTATGCCTGATTTTGAGTGTCAAGTCTATTAATAAGTAATGGCAATCTAATGGATTTTTAGTCAACTCTAGACACAATTTATTATTCAACAACATTTTAATGTACCTATAAAATAATCTGTGAAACTTCTATTCCAGTGCAAGGATATGGTGCAGACGTGGGTATCCACAAGGCGGCATGGCCACCACAGCCCCATTTGCTGCCGCCCCTCGACACACAGAAACCACTGGACGTCAAGCAACTGAAACCGGAGATCAAATTGGAACCCACAGATGCACAGAAACGACCACACCCAGAGAATGAAATGATGGTATGTGTTGAACAAATGCTTTTCTCTATTTTTTAAAAAGAAATCTAGCAATCAGTTCTGTGCAATATTTTTTTGTAATAATATTGTAAACAAAAATTAGGTATATCAGTATAAATAATTTATTTCACTTATATATTATACTGATTAACTATGAATCTATATATAAAAGGCAAAACTGATTAACTGACTGACATATCAATGCACAGCTGAAACTGCTGTACCCATAAACTTGAAATTTGATACAGGGGTTCCTTTCATGATGTAAGTGAGCACTAAGATAGGATTTTTCGAAATTCTACCCCCAAGGGGTTTTCGACTTCTATGCGGACGAAGTCGCTGGCAAAAGCTTGTAATATTATATTCATAGTCGGTCATAGAAGATATGTATTGGTTAGCTATTCTAATATGTCCTTTTAAGTCTGGTATAGTTTATTTATTAAGATTACGTGGAACATATGGAATATATATTACGAGGTATATAATTATAAGGTTGTAGGTTGTAAGACCGCCTCTGGCGTCTTTCATACGATTTTCGGGCGTCAGCCATCGTTAGCCATCGTTTAGTGTCGAGGCAGCGATAACGTTGCGTGCATCCGACATCGGAGGATCGTTGCAACTCATAAGTCGTTCGAAAACACCAGTTCTATATCGACATTAATTAGAAAAAGGCCCCCTCCTTTTTTGTCAGACACAAATAAAATTGACAGATAAAATAATAAATCAAAAACTATTATACACACAAATAATATTCACGTACATAAGTATTATCATATACAGTAACAAAAGTTATTTAAAAAAACGATCGGCACTTTTTTTTTTTTAATTTGTATATTATTTTGGTTTGGAATAATATTTAACTGTAAAGGCGCCTGAAGTATATTCACAAAAGGTGAGCGAAATATTCTTATTGCTTGGGCTTACATGAGTGTAAAGTTCCAAAATACAGTAATTTTTATATGAAGCAATTCAGAGCATGACTTTTAATGTCGTTTTGCAGATATCGGCCGCTCTATATGATAAAATAAATCTGAAGAAACTACTGATTGAAACTTGAAACTCGAGATTTTGTCAGTAAAATTACATAGAGATTATGCGCTTAAATTATCGCTAACCTTCCGCGAACCACCTGTATATACTTTAAAAATAATATTTTTTTTGTAGAGACATAAATAATCATAGTTATAATAGCTGACGTTGTAAATTAACCGGCAAACGTTGTTTGTGCCGTTAAAAATAAAAAAAATGGGTGTTGGTGGTAGAAGGGTTAAAGTTTAGGGGCGTATGTTTTTTTAAAGCCACATCATAAAAAAAAATAAACTAAAAAAATGTCTAAAAATTAAAAATAAAAACTGGGGTTGACCACCCTTATCACGTATCCGAATCAACTTAATGTCACACAAAAAAAATCATAAAAATAGATCCAGTCGTTTAGACATAAGAATTATGTGT
>DWNR01005601.1:0-10069 GCA_018250455.1 Polygonus leo
GCACTACTTATCCGCATCATTGCTACTTTTTTGTAAACTCGCTTTGAGTCTTCTTTGCTAGGGTGGAATTTTGCAATCTTCTTAATACTTATTTCCCAAAGAAACTTTGAAAATTGAATTTGAAGAAGCTGAAGAAAAAAAAACAAATTTAATTGCTCAAAATAAATGATATCGGAAGTTTTTCAACTGCATAATTATAATCATAATATTTTTAGTCCTCAAAAGAATATACGAAACTGAACATAAATGGAAATAAACTAATATACAAATATACTTACGTAACGTATTATGATCATACATAACAATATATTGAAGATAGATTTTAATGAGTCAAAGACGTACAACCAAAACAAGTGCTCTTAATTTTAAATCAAGCTGATACTGTAGAGGAATTAGCTACGAGAGCATGACCGACCGAAATGCGAAGTTCGTTTAATGACATTCAAAATACCCATCGATAACCCTTCAGTTAAAAATGACCGCTGTCCTGTAGGAATGCCTATTAGATAGTATCGCGGGGTGAGTGATGTATCAACGTAAGGTTATCTCACGCTTGCTACAAAAATATTTAAATAGATTATTCTTGTATACAAATAAAACACAAGTACTAATACAAAACGTTATACATGAGCTTTAAAATTACTAGCGTGTCGTTAAATTATTTATTGTTAACGATTCAAGATAATATGTTGGGAGACCTTGATGGAAATTAAAGAGATAAAAATTATATCCAGACGTAATGTAAGCGTTGAAATAAGAGAAAAATTAAGAAAGTGCTATAAAAAATTTAAATGCGTAATTATTACACATAGGTAACTTTATGAGCAAGACATATAGAACATCGTAACTTTATGGTATCGAAATCATTAAAAAGTAAAACTATAAAAATCAAAAAAATCAAAAATGCTTTATTTATACATAATTTTAAGAATATTACAGGTTATAAGAATCTGGTGTTAATAAATATAAGTGCATAGTATAGGCTGGACATGCTACCTCTGATTTTCGTAATTGTGTTCCTTATTAAAATAATGATTTCTATTACTTTTGCTAAATGAAAGTTGTATGAGAAAAACTAAACTAGTAAAATAATATAAAATAAATCTAAATGGAAAGCATTGTAAATAATAAAATTATAAGAACCAAATCTTGAAATGGATACAAAATTGGTCAATCTGAGGTGTATGTATCCCGACCTCAGACCTCCCAGTAGTGGTTGCGCGGGTCGGGAGTACCGAAATGTTGGAGCAGCGTGGCGTTATTTATCATGAGCCGATCCTAATGGAGCCGACAGATTATAATGCGTTCTAACGGTAAATTAACTAACTACGAGTAAAGCTTGCTTTGAATATCGCCAAGTTTTAAACCTCCGTATATTAAACATACTATCCATCTTTCAGCCTTTTGAGGTCTACTGCTACCTACCTTAAATTTTATCATTCCAATTGGTCCTTTAGAAATCAGTAATTTCTTGCTGCCTTTATCAGATTATTTTTTTTACCTGTCAATCATTGCCTGGCGGGATTTTTTTTATTCCCACAAGGGACTTACCATCGCCACCTTTTGAATGAAAATGTAGTAAAATTGCAATAACCGAATGTGTCATATCTAAAGTGTAATTGATTTATTATGTTATTATTTAAACCAAGTGGTATATGAACAATAGTGTGCGTGGATATGCAATTAAGATAAGTTTAAATTTTCAAAGAACCGAACCTTGAAAGTTTATACATTGTGCTTGTCCACCGCATACCCATTCGAATTACATAACGCACGATCCATTTGACAGGTATTATGGTAGTTAAAAAGTAGTATGATAGTTATATAACTTCGTATATTATACGGAATACAGATCGAAATAGAAAGGTCTGATTTAAAATTCAAGTTTTATCGTATAAAGGTAGCAAACGAGCATGAATTCCACCTGATGGTAAGTGGTCACTGCTGGACATCAGTAATCATCCCAACGACAATAAATCATACCTAAGTTATTTCACAGATGCGTTGCTACCCCTGAGGACTAAGATGTTCGCCTCGTAGTATGGTATAGCCGGCAACTACGCCTCTCCAAACCGAAATACAAAAATTGCTTCACGGAGGATTATGAGGGTGGCGGTGGGACCTTCCCGGTCGAACAAAACTAGCTGTTTAGTTCGACTAATACTGCTGGTGTAGATGGTTCTTTAGGGGCGTTACCACCGCCACCACCGCCACCACCATTTCCACGTTGTCTACCTACAACGCGAAGGATGATGATGATGATGATGATGATGATGGTGTAGATATGATATCAGAAATCAAAGGAGTGCACTTAAGTACTGAACCCGTATCGCCAGTGAAGTAGGAATAATAACTATTAAGCTTTACATCTATCATAAAATATTGATAAATTATTAATTAATTCATAATTTACTTGAAGATCCTAAGAATACAATGTTAACAAAGCTAATAAACAATTTTACAACTTATTGAGAATGCTTGCAAACGAATAGACTTTCCCGGAAGACGTTACTTAATGCACCGTTGTTAATGTTACAAACAGTTACAGACAACAATAAATAACAAATGTATGTTTTGTTGTTCAAGAGAATATAAAATTTAATAATCTTGCGTTCAAAACAAAACAAGATGGACACCCAGCTCCATACCGAATACCAGAAGAGGCAGGAGTCTTTGATGGTTAAAGAAAGACGATGGAGGATTGAAGATGGGATGGAATTTCCTATATATGCACGGCTATAAAATTATATCCATTTCTATTTAATCTTTATGTCTATGGCACTGCTACTTACCATTAGAAAGGTGTACGAAATGATTGATTTTGGCGTACCAATGATAATTATCTGCAGTTCACAGAGCAAGGGGCGCTCGTGCGTGAGGACTGCGCACGCGCATATGTATAGTACATAAAAGTGATACGGCCAGATATCCCTCAGATGGAAAGGCCCTTTCATAGATATGATAGTCTATGTAGCGAAAGCAATCGGATTTCGTTTCGGAAAAAGTAGTTGTTTTTGACTCTTTAATTTTATTATGTTGGACGATAATCATTCCGGAGACTAGACCAGAAAACATCTAGAAGAGGTGTTTACGAGTGGGTTGTAATAAACATAATAACATATATGATTAGTAAATATTTACAAAACCACAAAAGGAAAATTCTAACACATTTGAAATCAATTAACATTTAGGTTACATTATTCCTACTAATTTCCTTGTTATTTTGTTTTGTTTGTAGTTCTATGATGAATAACATAATCATATATATTCTATGAAGAAAAACATAATTCATCATCGCAGGTTAGCAACATATGCTCGGGAAGCTTTGTTTGAACAAAATACTTAAAAACATATTTTTAATCCTTTCTGACAATTTCATATATTCTATAGATAAAATATTTCAATACGAGACACGAACAGAGATAAAATATCTTAAAACAACGAGACCGCAAAAAATGTGACCGATTATATGAAGATAAATGCAAAATAAAATCAAACATCCGGCAACTGGTATTACGGATTTTTTGCCGCGCTTTTATCGTTCGGTGAAGCAAATTTCTTAATTCATACCCCAGAAATATATCGTGTGTGATCTTATATGCAATGTGAGGCAATTATGCCATTACGTACACGGTACATTATTGAAATAATGTTAAATTACATTACTAAGCGCGATTTGAGTTTTTACAGCATATCTAATCGATCCTG
The DNA here is from genome assembly GCA_018250455.1 of Polygonus leo. NCBI lineage: Eukaryota > Metazoa > Arthropoda > Insecta > Lepidoptera > Hesperiidae > Polygonus > Polygonus leo. The sequence continues at coordinate 3,709 of DWNR01005601.1, forward strand.
AGATACATATTGAAGACAAAAAAGCCATGATTCGAAAATAGAATTAAATAAAAAAAGGTCTACCCACTAACAACTGCGGAGACATGGGAACAGCAATCCGTATGAAAAACCGCAGTCTTGTACATTATACGTTAAAAGGGCCACGCACTCGAAACTTCCTCCGGCGACCACAAGCGCAGGATTAAAGGATTATCTTCATTGCTAGCTAGCAACTAAGAATCCCAGATAAAACTAATAATAACAGCAAAAAAATTGTAATACAGATGAATTGAGAACTCCATCTGATGTTGAAGTCAGTAAAAAACTAACAAACGTAATAAGAAATAAATTTCTTCTTATGCATAATTGGTTTATAATACGTATTAAATCTCATTTGTATATTAAGGTATTGCTGGTGGAATTATTAATCCTTGCCATTGTTTTATATACAAACATATAAGATTCTGAAATATTCATAAAGTGTGTCGAGTAGCTTAATATAGGAGTGAGTATGATTGATTTAATTGCTAACATACTCTCTATTCAGCCCAATTTTTATATTTCAGCCCTTGAATATTACGATGGAAAAACATCATTGTGTCAATAACGACAGACACCCTCCTAACAAAAAAGCAATACTTAACAATACTACTATGAGCTCGTCGTCATTGGAGAAAATTACTTTGCATTAACAAAAAATCTTTCATCGCGCAACGCTACCACCTTTCCAGTGTAGCAAGTGTGCAGGAAAAAACAAACCACGTCATCGACACGGAACACGATCCTGGCAGCCGGTGTAACCGCACTACGTGGCTCGGTTGGACCCTCGAGTTGCGGGAGCATCAGCTTATTATGGTGATGGACGGTTTAGACCGACCGCTGGATCGGAGCGATTATGAGCGTGCTGTTTCCGTCGTTCAGGATGGTTAAGCTGGCAATCATCGTTAGGTAAACTATATGTTAGTTAATGATGAAGTTAATAGTAGATAGAATAACAATCTTGTAGTATCCTTCTAATTTGTTCTGAATTTAATATCAGAAAAATGACCAATGCTGCTAAGTTGTATTATCTAGGAAAGCTCAAACTTAGAAATAAATCATAGCATTTCTGCGAATTTTATCTGCACAGCCAAATGCACTTTCCTGAAAAGAAACAAAATCAATTGAAACATCGACAAGATAATCTTCCAAATTGCAGCAGACACTATAAATAACCGAAACTGATAGCAATCGATCGAGTCCAAGGAAAGTGAATTATCGTCCAATAAATAAGGTTTCCGGGTGATTTTCCTTTCAGTCGCGCATGCGTATGCAAATTCAGTAATGAACAGTGTTTGGGCGCTCGTGATCTTGCGTCGATTCGCCTCCTTTTTTGGTTTTGTTAATTTATAACCATGTCGGAGCTTTGTAATTACATCGGACGGGATCGGGGTTGCTGACAATGATTATTAATGACTATCCTCGATTAATGGAGCTATTTTTTCTTTTTGTACTATTAAACTAGCGACTGAACTCTATTTGCTACCGCGCTTGTTTTCTCAAGTTAGTTAGTCTTACGACGAGCTCGACATGAACGATGATAGCAGCTTATACAAAGTAAGCATTGATGCTAATTACGTGGTTCTTTTTATTTTCCAATAACACAATAATCTATACTTACCTAACAATACATCACAAAATACTTTCACTTGTAAAAAAGCTACAGATTCTTTCCAATTGGCACTAACAATGAGCGCACAATACAACGATTTTCATTGTTCAAAATCATAATTAGCTGTTACTTAATATTACCAATTTTATTTACAATTTGTTATAACATTGTCTTCGTAATGAGTGCTATAAATTATGGCGATGTCAATAAACATCTTATTGTAATCGTAATTTACAACAATTAACTGACAATGGGCGTGATAATGATTCATGGGTTACATCACATCGAGTCTGACAATAATAAGTATTTTGACGCCTGCGCGGAATATTAATTGTGTATCGATTGTAATAAAATTCAAATTAAATCGATTTTGTTATTAGTAAGTGTTAAATTGATTCATCGACCCTTTGTAATGTGGGATAATCATATGCGACATGAATAACATGATACCTTTTTATTCGTTCACAATAAAAACTTACAGTTCATTGTAATTATGTGACTGCAGAGCACGGTTTGATTTGAGATTATAAAATTACAATGCATATCTGCACCGAGGGACACATGAAGTATGTATATGTATTGGTGCAGAGGATATTTTTAGAACGAAGTATCAGTTTATGACTAATTCGCCTTTTAGCTTTATTCAAATCCAAATATTAACTCAACCTCCAACGCCTCTAACATCTAACACAACACTTATTTTTATTCATATCCCATCGTCCCGGATTATCACACGGAAGGGGTATAATAACAAAGCGGGCTAGCCGTGTCGAATACGACCCGGTCTGAGCCATTAGCGGCAGGATTACACCACTTTGTCCCTTAACGTAACACACAATTAGCCGAGGAATGCCGTAGGCATTAAACTTGATTAGATTCGACCACCTTCTCCTTTATAACTGTTCTTTGATTGGAATTTATCTTCCTTTGAACTTAGGTGTTTTAAACATAGTATACTATTAGGATTATGTAAGGATATTTTATCCTCGATGTTACTTAGAATAAAATAATACTAACAAAGAGAATTTATAAAAAAAATGTATGCGGTATTTTTGCTCATACCTATCATATTTTCTATAGCGTATATTTTTAAATGAAGTTTTAAAAAAGTAAACTGCTTCACTAGATAGCTGATCACTGACACCTATGATGCTAACCCCAAATACGATCGCCTACTACCTGAGGTGCAAATGCTACCACTGAGAACTGAGGTGTTCACCTCTTGTTTCAATAGGGCTGGCAACTCTAAATTCGAAATTATACTACCTTCACAATTGTATCATCTATATCCAATTTATATATTTTAATCACTTTTAATTTTATTTTTGTTTATCACTAAGAATACAATACTTTATTCTGGATGGACGTAAACGTTGTAATAGCTACAATCTATAACAAAACAGCTTCCATTCCATTCCATAACCAGTTAGATTTGGAATTTAGTCCAGACAATTAAAAAATAGCTGCAACTGCGCGTCACCACTCGAGTCCATCGAACCTAGCCACAAAACACACATGTACCTTCACCACAACAAATGTTTTTTGCGCAATTATGATCGAAATATAATGATAACACGCGGAACTCGTCGTGCTGGGGATTGCATCTAGGTTTCCAGTGTAACTACACTGCGTTTTACATCACCTTTACGTCTTGGTAATAAGGGTCATTATTGCGGGTAGTGCGATGATGGTCCGATCTTTATATTGAGTACTTTATGCACTCGTAATAAGGTTAGGTTTTGGATAAGTCGCGGACTATTCGGACGTTGACCTGGACTCGAATTAGGGTTGTGAGTAGTAGAAAATAAAACATATTACGGAAGCGACTTTTTACTTCTGTCAAGTCAAGTCGTCAAGTCTGAACAATAAGTAATCTGTAAATTAATTGGTTCATTTTAAGATAGTAAATAATATGCCAAAATTTTAAGTCTTTGTTTGGAGTTAACTTACAAGACCTACTTTGACCCCACCAAGACCTTTTGCCAGTTTAGGATTTGTTTGTGATGTGTCAGTTCTAGGAGAGTGGTAGTGGCAATTAAAGGCAAAGATTAAAAAAAAATAACGTTTTGTACGAAACCCTCAAATTGATATGTCCACCGTAGATGTGTTGGTATTTTACGCTGAAGTTGATACGCTCCTCTTCTTTACTACATCTACAAAGCGAACAGTGGCAACCCTAGCGCAAATAGCGCAAGATCTACCTCATGCAGTGATTGCAGTGTTCATCGCTCGGTAGCTAACTACCGCGCAGATGCCATGATAAAGGGTCCGGGTTCGCCGCTTTATAAATAAACAAGCAACAATGTAGTTGACTGAGTGGCTGGCTGGCTACACTCGATACGACCTGCACTAGGTGTTAGGATGGAGTATCTGACGCTAAACTTGTAATTTAGTGTCAGTGATAGCGTGGTGTCAGTAATAGTTTAGTGTCAGTGATAGTTTAGGGTCAGTGATAGTTTGGTGACAATGATAGTTTAGTGTCAGTGATAGGATACTTACAGTTTAGTATCAATATCAGTTTTCAAGTATGGTGGCGTTGATAATTTGTTACCTAGATTGTTACATTGTTACCAAAAGACGTTTATTTGTGTGTTTATTTGTGTTTATTATAATGTAGAATTGAGCCTTTATATAAAATATAGTAAATTCCTGAAAGTGCGCATATAATTGAGCACATAATATAACACTGTAATGATTTTTCCAGACTTGCAGTGACTCCAGCCAAAGAACACCTCGTTTCATTGGCTGGAGTCACTATCTGACGCTGAACTTATAATTTAGTGTCAGTGATAGGAAACTGATAGTTTAGTGTCTGCGATAGTTTGTAGTCCGAATATCTTACTTTGTTACTAAAAGACGCTTGCAATTTGTACTCTTGTTCGTCGGTTAATACCTCTTATTACATGAATTGAGCCTTTATATAAAATACAGTTTATATTTTAAAGTATACGATTTTCGCTTTTTTGGAAGTAAACGAATATCATTCGCGTAATACGGGGTAGTTGTTCCGGTAGGGACATATTTTGAAGCCATATATACTTATTGTAGCCACATATATTATATAAATATTGTATCAATTAACACCAATAATCGTGAAAATGAGTTATATGTTATCATAATACTGAATAATGTTAGAATTGTGTGCCAACCATTGTTTCTCGTCAAGACATAATTTTGCATAAGCATGCAATAACCCAATACTACTTGCCAACATGCACACATAACATATAGCGTGGGATTCACGCTACATAATTAGCTTAGCCGATTCTTTACTTTTAAGATTACAGTAAGCTTGGTAATGAATCATAAGATCATGACATACAATTTGATAGCACAGGTGATGTACTCAAGTATTTCACAATCCAAATCGTGAGCGACCTTCGTTTAGATCCATCGCATTGTATTCGTGGGAACTAAGTTTTTAGCACCCAACAACACATAATACTATTATAACAACAAATGTGATTTTCAGGGTTTTGTTTAAATAGGTATTAAGCCGTTCATCTATTTCTGAAGTGAAAACTTTTATAGCAACGATGGGCAAGGTAAACTGGCGTGGAATCGTGTCATCAACAGATAATAATCACTTAACGAGTAATCTCAAATCGTGTTAGCTATTTACCAATTTTCTCATATGTGATCTGTATTAATTGAATCATAACAGGATTGGCGTTACGAATTTTCCAGAGCCACATTGTATTGTTTTATTTTGTGGCAACGCGACTGGTCGACGAGATACAATTTCAAACCCATAAGAGATTGATTAGATGCGTTCATGAGAGTGACACCTTACTATCAGGTGAACGGTATACTTGCTTGCCATTTTTCTATTATATAAAGAAATATAATTTTATTTCCTGATACCTCAAATATCAAAGTGTATACTTTTATGTGGATTATGAATTTTCTTTGAAAATATGTAGACTATGAAATTTCTTAAAAAAAAATCTCCCTCAATTTTAAATAACAAACGCTACAATTGGTACATTAATTAGTTACTACATAGTATAAAACAAAGTCGCTTCCCGCTGTCTGTCACTATATTTGCTTAGATCTTTAAAATTACGCAACGGATATTGATGCAGTTTTTTATAGATAGCAAGAGCCTTCCTCTTTATATGTATAATACATGCATAACATAGTAGAAAAACATTGATAAGATTTTAAAGAGCAGAACAGTTTGCCGGGTATATTTTGATTTTTATTAGTTTTTCTTTAATCACCTTTGACAAATTATGAACAACCGTTCAAGATGGTAATAAAGCAATGTTTCGCGTTTAAAATAACAATACAATGAAGTACATATCTAATTAAAAAATAAATATTAAAAAAAAAAAAACTATTACATCTAAAACCGCCATCATATCAAATCGCCATGCTGCGTTTTTTCTCCCTCATCGTGGCGTGGTTATGGAGATGGTTAAAAGTGAACGTTTACGTTACGCGGTTGTAACCGGAGCGGGCCCCGACCGCCGTGTCACCTGACTAACGACCGCAAACTACGTCCGGAGATAGCCGCTAAATGCTCATACTTTTACTAGCTGTGCCCCCGGCATCACTCGGGTGGATCATAAGAATAATATAAAGCTGCATTAGCGAACTTACTGATCCATACAACGGTGATGGCCATCAGGTAACTCGTTTGCCTCTTTATTATATCTAATATATAAAATTCTCGTGTCACAATGTTTGTCTTCGTACTCCTCCGAAACGGCTTTACCAATTTTAACC
>DWNR01005602.1:0-10069 GCA_018250455.1 Polygonus leo
TTAACGGATTTTGATGCCAACTTGACTAATCTGTCGAGACGATTCCCGGCCGTGTTTTAGGCCATAAAAATTCAACCTCTAAAAGGGGGGGTTGCGGGCGGAGCCGCGGGCACAGCTGGTATAAAATAAACAAAAAACCCCTGTATTTCCCTGAATATATAATGGCCATGTTACCTTTAAAAATTGTGAGTCCAGTTTTTATTGGCCTACAACAGAGCTATTAAATTCTGTGAGACAAATCCTTGCAAAGCCGACCAGATTAATTTGGGCGCGCGGTTTGTGGGAGACAATAAAAGTCAACTTTTACGGCTTAACTTTTTTACAGGGACAAACAATTTCAAATAAATTGAAAGAGACAACACCTGTTACCGATTCTGGAAATAGTGAAGTTTTTTAAAGCTCCCAATAGAATTTTCGATGTAGACAGCCATCCAGAAATTCTGTTACGCCCGTACCGTTTTCTCTAATAACAAATTCGAATGAGAATAAAAATGTGGCTAGGTCAATCTAAATATTGAATTTTCTGCAAACTGAAAATAGACCCCATGAATCTCATAATGCTTTGTTTCATTTGATAAGAAGAGAACAATGTTTATGTTGTACTGTGTATGGTACGTGGTGCCCCTGAATAGATTTAATTTGTTTTACACTTCGTCCACCCTCGGATATCACGGCGGACGGCAACCGACGGTCGGTCATCGCTCGCTAGTCCCGCCAGGGAAGCGGGCAAGACGGCCTCGAGCCTACCAGCCGCCATGGGCGTCCGACAACTCTACACCCTCCGCCGATCTCTGGCCCACCGGGAAGGCAGGGGCCTCAGTCTAGGCCCAGGCCACCACCGCTTCTGCGTTGTTGGGGAAGCAGACGAGACTGCTCTAAGGCGCGCTGCCACGCTGCCCGCCAGGTACCCGTGTCTGCGTTCATGTCATCCGGGCGGGCAGGTAAGTAGCCGCCCCCCGCCAATCTCCGACCCTTCCTCTCTGCTCCCCAGGCCGTGCCCTCCTCCACGATGTGGGCTCCGCAGCTCCATGTGTCACAACCTGAATACGCCCGATGCTGGAGTCATCGGGCACAGAAGGAGACCCACCTCCTCTTAGTCTGTTCCCTCCCTTAGCTTGCCCGATATGGGTGACACTATTCGACATAGCCTGGATGATCATTGGGATATGTGTGGTTTATTACGTACTATTTTATATACCTAATATAAACTCTACTAGCTGACACGGCAAACGTTGTTATGCCAAATAAATAAAACTACAAAGATCGCTTTTAAAAAATAGCGGTTGATGGTAGGAGGGTGAAACTTCGGGTTGTATGTATTTTGATGCCTCATCATAAAAAAATAAAAATTAAAAAAAATATCCTAGAAATAAAAAAAAACTTTTTGAGGTAGACCATGCTTATCACTTAGGGGTATGAAAAATAAATTACAACTTATTCTCAGACCTACCAACTGAACATATAAAATTTCATCAAAATCGACTAAGCCCTTTCGGAGAATGGCAACTAACAGTGTGACACGAAATTTTTATATACATAAAGATTTAAACCATAAAAATTGCGAAAACTAATTGTAGATCATGGAAACTGTCTTGTAAACTACAAAACTAAGTACAGACACTAAAATTAAATTAATCCCTTTGAGAATGTTACTGGTAGATGATATTTAATCTCTTTCAAGACAAGATACATCATGGTTATAGATGACTCGTAGAAACCTGTGATCAGTCGTTTATTTACGTGTTGAGTATCATTAAATGTGAGCTATCCCTGTTATCAATTGAACAGCATACTGGACTGAGCTACCAGGAGCTTATAAATCAGAGGAAATAAACGCAATTACAGTGGGGAAATGAGTCCGACGTGTAATTTACTTACCGTCTAAGAGTAATTAAGGCTTCGCGCAGACGCAAATTTACGTTCGACACAAAATGTTTGCATAGCTGCCTGGGGAATAATTGCTGGCTCGTAGCTCGCTGGCTAAACACCGTTCGTGGGTATAAAGAGTATTAGTTTAACTGTTTTCTACATATTTGAGACTAAAAGATTAGATTCGTAATTGTTTATATATAGTCTACTAGCTGACCCGGCTAACTTTGTTATGTCATATAAATATAAATACAAATATCGCTAATAAAAATAGAGGTTGATGGTAGAAGGGTCAAACTTGACATCATAAAAAATAAAAAGTAGAGAATTTCTAAAAAATAAAAAATAAATTTTTAAGGGTGGACCACCCTTATCACTTAAGAGTAAAAATAGATAGGAATCTATTCTCAGACGTACTAGATATACTTATAAAATTCAATCAAAATCGGTCAAGCCGTTTCGGAGGAGTATGGTAACTAAAACTGTGACGCGTGAAATTTATTGTATACTATAACAAACATCCATACAAACTTTCGCGTTTATAATTTTAGTAGAATTAGATTTAATAATATCACTTTTGGCTGATAGTTACAGTGTTAGTGTGTGAGTAAATGATATGCACTTTACGGGGCTTTTAAAAGTTCTTCTGCTAAGTAGTTGAATTACATATTTGAATGGATGTGCCATTAAATCTAAATAAGTTATTTATAACACGAAATGATATAAAATAAATGTTTTTGCTATCGAAAACCCATGTAAAATAAACTACCTGAAAAATAAATGATTAATATAATTTGGATTATTAAAATTCTTTCCATTATATTCGACGTTCTATACTTATCTAACCTTCTCATAATTGGTTGGGTGATCTACGTACATACCTAAACCAAACTAAAATTAATTTAAATATACATTATTTCATATATTCATACATTCATATAGATATAGAACGCATTGTGGAATAAAGTGAGTGACCATTTTAAATAACAACATTTCAAAAACCAATTTCTTAACAAAGTAAAAGTACTTTATTTTGTTTGTTAAAACCGAAACGGATCTTTAAATAACAATTACGATAACAATAGTAATTAATATTTCATTCGGTTGCATAATTAATATTAATGCACCCTATGGTTCCAGGGCATTTCTAAAAACAGTTACCAAAGTGATTTATGGGTGTTATCGGTGACCGCTGCCCTCGGTTTTTTAAACCGATAAGCGAAGTAATAGAGGAAGCAAGTAAATGATTTATAGTTTGGGTCAGTTAATTTTTCAATGAACCCCAGTTTATAACAACATATGTAAAGATAAACGTCTCACAAGTCACTTACAACTGGGTAAATATATTTTTATTGTCAACCAACAAAGAGCTTTCTGTTGCCGTTTGATAAATAACTTTATCTCATGTTTACAATTTAATAAACTAAAGAGTCGTAAAGATGTCTTATCGCATGAGCTCATGTTACACTGTGTGCAGTAAAATACAAAGTAATACAACGATTAATGGCATATTGATAGGATTTATCGCGTTCGTGTATTAAACACAGCTGAAATTGAATTCAGCTTTATTATCACATTAAATAAAACATGGCTTACATTATTATATATCTAATAGCAATTATTCTAAAAACCACACATTTCAAGCTTTTATAATATCAGTACTTTTTTACTGCTACATGATAAAGTTGTGTGAATGACCACCAACGATTTGATGTGTCATATTTAATTTTGTAACACTAATACATGATAGCAGTATTAGTCTAGTTGTTACAAATGCAAATTCTGTAGGATTTTTTACATATTTTTAGTTTTAGAAAATTACATTAAAATAAGATATTCTTTGAAACGGTCGTCTATAGAATTGTGAGAGCATTTCTTATGAATTAAAATACACATTCTGATGACATTGTGTTCACATCCACTCAAATTTTCAAAAATCAAAACCCAAACATCAAAACACAAAAATCATATTTGCAACATTTATCCAAATCTTTTTGCAGGAGTACAAATTACAAAGACTTACTCAGTGCGACGATCTAACAGCGAATATTAAAATGTCCTTCAAAAGTTAAGACCGCTGATTTAGTTGCCGTACAAAAATCGACGAATACGATCTCCTTAGCGTTGAAAAAGATAGAGCTCCAATCTTCAGTCGCGCCATAAAACTTCCTGGAGTCCGCCTCCGATGACGCAGCGACAGCTTTACGATCCCTACAGAATTCGGGGGCGATATTATGAAACTGTTCGATATTTTTATGGGTAATTGTCAACACTTTGTCTTGCGTATCCATGTTATAAATTCTATGGTTACTAAGTGTTTTTATTAGTCTATTCTATGTTATAAATTCTAGTATTACTAAGGTTTTTTATTAGTCTATTCTATGTTATAAATTCAAGTGTTACTAAATCTCTCAATAAGTCTATTCTGTTTTGATTTTTAAAGATTTTATAGGTATAGGTCCAGAGAAAGTAGAACCTTGCCTGAGTAAAAACACTATGAGGATAAAATATTTTTACTCCTCTCTCTGTCCTCAGCCCTCAGCAGTAGCAATAACAGCATTTATCATCCGCTTCTAAAAGAGCGAATGTAGTCGCATCTTAAACTTGTTAAAAATAGAATGGAATGGAGGACTAAGATGTTCGCCTAGTGTATAAGTATAGCTGACAAGCACGTCTCTTCAAACCGAAACACAATAAATTGCTTGACGAAGGATTATGACGGTGGCGGTGGTACCTACCCGGTCGAACTCCACGAATTCTACCATCAGATATACTTCAATAAAAAAGAATTCGCCAGTGGTACAGTGTACAGAAGTGGTACAGAATAACCGCCCAGTATCGATGGGAGAGCACATGGCGCGGTTGGCGACTGCAACTGATAACCGCGGGTAGTGTTACACGCATGTGTGTCAGCACTAATTAAATGGCTCATTCACTGTGCCCACTAATTTGGATTGGTTTGTGTTCTCACTTTTAAGAAAATATGAGTCAGAAAATCATTTGTCAGAGCAAGAGCGAATATCAGCATGTTCTCTTCCAAGTTAGTCGACGTCTCTACATTTTTTATTCATTCTAGTTCGATTAGTTACTCAAAACTAAAGATGGGGGACGAAAGTAAATATTTATAAAAATGAAACAAACAATACAACAACAATGGAAACATTTTAAGTAGATACATTAAGGTTATGTAGGTGGAAGACCTTCTTGAAATTAATTCGGGATCCTTAGTGATATAAAGCCATAAAGGCTACCTATGTAAGGAAATAAATGTAAAAATAAATTGATAGAAATCGATGCAATATTAACGAAATTATAGCATTATATACAAACAATTCGTTACTGTTGTTATTATTTCGCACCAGAATAATTATAATGAAATTTTGTGTAACGATTTGGGATCAAAACGGGATAAAATTGTTCTATATCAGTTATAAAATGCAGTTACAAAATGTGTGTCAAACTTTATCGAAATTCCACCAGCTTTTAGATGGCGCAAAAAGGAAACATGCACGAAATTTTAAGTAAGAAATTTGTCATACAACTGTGCTATAGCGTTTGCGTAATGTCCTTACAACCATACTGACCGAAGGGTACACAAACATTAAAGCTGATTGTTTTATCTTTTATTGATCGTATATACCTGAGTCGATCAAATCCTCTCCTTATTGTTTCTCAAATATATTTGATACATAGGCAACAACCATTTACAATTATATTATATGTAGCAATCTTTCGATCTGCATAAATAACAATCAGTCTACAAACAAACCTAGGAAACCAGGGGTGCAGAAGATGTTACAATACTAAATACATTTCCACCAGTAACACCATAAGCGATAACTAATATCGATGGCGGCCATTAAGCACCACAGATTCACGGGAATGCCCATAAATTTCAATCTCATCCGCCTACAACAACACCGACATTCCCCTATAATAGCTGGAGTTTACTGCACCGATGTTTCGCTGTAAATACGATAAGCTGTGAGAACACCACAGTTTAAAGGCCACAAAATATAACCTCAAAAAATCTACAGCAAATTGAAAAGTACCAATCGTTAAAAAGAAAAGAAAAATATGATTGATATACTCAGAAAAGTTGCATTGAATGTTCAAGTTAACGATATCAACGTTAAATCAAATAATAATTTAAATTTGCTTTAACACACTGTGCGATTTAAATTCAAATTCGAAATTTCCAGATACCGAAAAATATTATAAAAAATAATAATATTAAAATATTCTTTATTGTTAAATACTTGAAATACAATACAATACTGGAAAAGTAATAGATAAGTAGAAAATGCCTGTTCAATTACTTACAGACTGAACCATCGCTTTTGTCGCGATATCACACAGTACAAAAATAAATTAACTTAATAGAAATCGCTATGTTAAGCAGATAATTCCTCTTAGTACGGCTGCACTGGTCTGACATACGCATCCATTTTAAGTTAAAACCGTCTCTAAGTAAACGCCTATCGCAGTTAACATGTGGGCGAAAGCATGACTCACTAAGTGATTCTCCAAATAAGAGAGTTGCTACATCTTTCAACACCGAATCGATTTGAATGCAAACATTTTGCTGTATTATTTGCAATGATCTAACTTAAGTGGAAGATTTTTTTATTCTATTGAAGGGACGTTACTTATGCATCGTTTTAAAGGCATAATATGATGGTGCATATCATAGGTTATAAAATATGAAAATATGAACAATATAATCCATATTAATTCGATTGTTAAGTCGATTGAACTATTCGATGTTTTGCGTAGCGCAGCAGGAACCATACCGGTCTAGTCTGATGATGGTCATACGCTCCCACGCATCCCAGATAGGCAGAAATTTAAATGATGAACATGGATCTCCGTTCTGGGTCTAGACGCTTATGTACTTGTCTTTCACCATGACGTCCACGACACTAGAAATCCTAGTAGGTGTAGATAGTTTGTTGTTTGCTGTTAGAAGTTTTTAGTATTAGTAAACCTGTACATTTATAAAGATAGCTCCGAATAAATATTAAGACTCTCTTCCACGACATAATCAAAAGAAAACGCACTTCGATTGCGCAACTGCGTGTGAAAGTTTTACTCAAATCAGTGCTGATAACGACAACTTCACTTAACCTTAAAAGCAGCGAGTGATAAACCGCGGATCCCATTTTGTGGTCACGTCTGATAGTTAGGACGAAAGTGTTGGGCAATAGATTACAGTGAAAGCTGGTTAAAATAACGTTGAATTTTCATTCACCTTCATTTCGAGAACAAATCTTACATACTAATTTAATAGAAAAAAGGCATGCTATGAAATCGAGTAGATTTGGTATTGTTAAAATCATCTATTATCTTCCATTGTGACCGTAAAATTTCAATAATTCATAATGTAACAATGTAATAATAAGTTATAATGTAACAATGCACAATTAATTTCAAACCTCTATTAGTCATGGGAATCACGAAAAAATCTCTTCTTTGACACCATTAGAGCTAAATTAAAGATTTTAGACAATAATAAATTTATTTACCATTAACAATTTCAGTGTTGCTCTCAGTACAAAAATATTTATTTAAATTAAATATTCTTATTAGTAATAAGTAAAATTACGAAAAATTAGGTAAATGTCATTTACACCAATGTTTAATACATTTTTATTTATTATAATCAATAACATTTATTTTTTTGTCAATTCCATAATAGGAAAAGAAAAACCTAAAATAGATGTACATTTTTAAAAATTTAATCCAAACTAATAAAAAAAAAACAAAAATCAGCATTTACTCCATGCATCCAGGCAACACCAGACAAAAACCCATTACTCCGGTGATAATGCAAGTTCATCGCGGCAGGTATTGTTCAGTGTTGCCAGAACAAAGCGTGGGGTTGCGTCTCATCTGCGGACCTATTACGGCCCATTGTTGAAGAAGCATGTAGAAAATTAAAAGGATGCATTGTTTACGTTCATACGCTATGCATATCGTCTTCCTTGTTTCGGTTCTACATGACGTCGCAAAGGAATTACAATCCTGATGCTATATTTTTAGAGCATGTTTTAGATTTCCAATAGTAGAAAAAAAACAATGACCATCTATTTGGGGGACATCATGATACAAAATAATGGCAAATAGAAATCTATAGAAAGAATCAAAATGTGTTCTCCTTGTCCGTAAAAACATCGAAAGAAAACCTTTTGATTCGTCATAGCCCTTACTGGGTATTATACCCCTTGGACTTTTAGGTCAACGCAGCGAGTAACGACGATTTGCAACGGTTAAATAGGAATCTAAAAAAAAAACGTGCAAAAATAAATCAAATGTACCGTTACAATGATGTGATAGTTTTCATAGTGCAAAAAGTAACTTGGCTTTGATTGATATATTTAGGACCCTAGATGTTCAGCGGAAGGTAAACTATAAATTAAGAGCTTAATCTATATATTATTATCTATAGGCAACATATTTTAGGGACAAAATCGGAAAAATAAAGTTGTATATTGCCACGACGGAAAACATCACCCTATTAACTATAATTTTTTAATTTGGATGGATTTATCACGAAATTATTTTTCCTTGCATCTAACAATCGGTATGCCCTTAAAATATCGGTTACCTTTCGGCAAACGTATATAGAATATACTAGAAAACGATTAATCTCCACCAACCCGTAAATACTGACCAATATTATCTTGTTTTCGGTTCAAAGCAGCATTGCTGACATTGCGTGTTCTATTTTATCCGCTTCTATCCGGAATTCGGAAACATAAACCCTCTCCACTTTATTCGCTCCGCTCGCTATAAAGCCTCTTCACTGACCATTCGTAAAAAGATACTTCTGTACCATAAAATGATGGACATATAAATTGCATCAGAGTAATGGCTTCAAAATGGAATTATCGGACCAGGCGTAAAAGTCAAAAATTTTAGCCATAAAAACATAGAAAAACGTTGAGTGAAAAGTTACAGAGTTATGAGAAAAAATCTCCGTACCTTTACAGTTAGAATCGTTAAACTTTATGTTCGGTAATTATCTTCATTATATACGTTACTATTATATCTTATTATTTTACCAGTTGATTAAACACTTTATATAAATTATTGGGAAGGAAAGATCGCCACATCGAACAACATGCTGGTTTGTAGAAATATTTCAGTAAAATAAAAAACTGCTCATTGATGATCAAACACAGAAACAATGAAAGCTAGTAACAACACCGCCACGTGGATTATAGTTTGCATTATTTACATATTTTATTGCCTACATATATCAACAATGTAAATAACCACCAATTACCAGGTGGTAGAACTCGCGTTGTTTGACCATGGAAATACTTTTGAAGAACTTTTTGTGTTTCGGTTTGGAGAGGCGTGATTGCCGGCTATACTTACGAACAAAGCCAACATTTTAGTCCTCAGAAGGAGTAACGCGTTCGTGGTCAATCTCGTATACGACTAAATCATACTTGGAAATGATTACTAATGTTCAAGGGCGGCAGTAGCTACTTACCGTTCGGTGGACATGCTCGATTCCTAACCTTACACGATAAAAGAAAAACAGGGAAAAATTACAAAATGAGCAACCAATTTGCGTCCCCATTTCAAGTCGCCGTGTTCGCGATTCATCAACCGCGTTAAAACTTGCAACGTCACGTAATTTCCTGTAGGCCGAACTTGAAGTGGTCTCCCCAGTGTAAAACTTTAAATTGCTAGCTCCTTTTTTCACTATCTTTCCACTGCACTCACTTTTTCCTATTTAAACTTTTCCGTTTTATTCTACAAGCTTCGGTCCGACTCGAACGTCTAACTTCTTTGCAAGTGCATGATAAAAATACTATTATGAAATAGCTAGTGGTTTTGAAACTTCTAAAGCGGAAATTTATTAATTAAACGTGCTAACTTGACGAATTTAGTTTTAAGATCTTCTAACAATTATGCTTCACTAGATTAAGTCAAATTGAAATATAACTTTGTGTTAAATTACTTTATGAGCTTCAGTGCTACTCTTATTTTGGATAAGTAATGACTTATTGATTTTCAAAGTTAGCGATATCTACAACAAATAGAGTTAACTGTTTAATAACTGATTTTTTTTTTATACCTAAACCTAGCGATAAGGCAGACGGGCTACTTGATGGTAAGTAGTCACCGTCGCCTGTGGACATTTGCAGCACCAGAGGGACCGCCAATGCATCGCCGGCTTTGGAGG
>DWNR01005603.1:0-10069 GCA_018250455.1 Polygonus leo
ATAATCATTCGGCGATGAAGTGATGTCTTACACATGTCATGTCATAAATATGTTATGTCTACTTGTGTCATATACGAGTCTGTATAAAATGTACCAGTTTGCTGTTTCCCGAAGATCTCGAAGTAGTGACTAAAGTAAATAGTCATTACAATAATTATTCTTCAGTAAATGAGAAGTTTGCTAGGTGGTAGAACTCATGTAGTTCCACCGGAGAGGTACCTCCGCTACCCTTAATCGTCCGTGAAGCAATTTATTGTTTGGGTTTGGAGAGGCATGGTTGCCGGCTATACTTATAAACGAGGCGAACATCTTAGTCGCAATTGTAGTCAACCTTAGGTTAATCGTTCTTGGGGATGACAACTAATGTTTATGGGCGGCAGTGACCACTTACCATCAGGTGGACTGCATGCTCGTTTCCTACCTTTAAACCATAAAAAAATATATCAAAAACAGTTACTTAAACAAAAAGGGGGTCAACCTCGGAATTATCCCTCATAATAAGCAAGAAATATCGTATACCTAAGCCTTCCTAAATCTTGTGTCCGCCTCGTTAGTTGTTCAAGGTCAAGATGCACAAAAATCGCAACTACCTAGTCTTGTATAGCTCCAAATTGTTATTATCATCAAAATTAAAATGAATAATTTGGTATTATTTGTTAGTTAAAACGTTGTTTTTAATAAAATTATACGTATATTTAATATATTAGTTCAATATATACTTACATATCTGTGTAAAGCTGATTAAATACTTATTTATATATTAAATTATTGAAACTCGTTTAATTGTACTCGTTTAATAACTCCTACGACGAAGTCTATGAAGTTCTATGAAGTCTATACTAATTGATTCATTGGTTTCAGATTACGGACTTCACATTTTGAAAAGTATGGCTTTGTGTTTTATTTGTGAGACGCCACTTCAAGGTGATTCTGTTAATGTAGTGCGTGGTTTGAAGACATTAAAAACTGCAAGTATCGAAAGAAATGACGGACATATACACTTTTTAAATACTATCACATCTGTAAATGTACATATTGCATGTCGAAAAGCGTACACCAATAAAAAATCCATTATAGCGTTGAATCGACGTCTAGAAGTAACGATGCGCAATTGGTACTAAAATTAATCGAATTATTCGATTGTAAAATTAGTCGATTGTTTTCGAATTACTATATTAGTTATTCGATTGTTGAATAGTACATGCGATGGGGATAGTCGCAGCGCATATGCAATGTACCTACGCCGCACGCTCCACTGCTTACCTTTGATTGTTATTCGAACGTCGATTGTTTTTTTTACTAAGAATAAATCTACAATCGAATATTGATTCCATCGATCGACAAGGTTTGTGTGAAAAAAATATTTAAAAAAAGTAGCAATAACTTAAAAAACATAGATTTTTCCCGGTTTTGATACCGGAACGAAGACCGGGCAGCTAGAAAAACACGACAAATATATTGATATTAAATTAACAATTAGTATTTCATTTCATGTGTTTTAAGTAAACAAGTCAAGTTCATATATATTACATACATGTAAGAATTATGAATATATTAGATATATGTTAAAACATTTCTAAACAATAAAAACACATTACAAAATGAAGTCCAAGGTTCCTTTCGAGATTATTTGACACAATCAAACACAGCCTTGTAGAAACCCGTGCCTTAAGGAATTCCTTGAGTTTCTATCTTCGTTGAGTTTTCGATCTTAACCAGATTTTATGAGAATTTTGATACACTTTTAGATTTTTCTTTAATTGTATAAAGGCAGCAAACGAGCATGCATTCCACCCAAGTGAGTGTTCACTGCCGCCCATGGACATCATGGATCATCCCAAGCACATTTAAATCATACCTAAGTTTGATCACAGATACGTTGCTACCCCTGAGGACTAACATGTTCGCCTCGTGCATAAGTATAGCCGGCAACCACGCCTCTCCAGAATGAGATTCTCCTATATTATATATATTTATATATATGTGGTATTTATATATGGTATATCTATATATATTTTTTTACACTGGAGGATACTTTTAAACCTGACAGGGGGCGCTGTTGTCGACATTTTTTTAGAAGACGACGTCTATCCGCGTTCCATACTACAACAAATATCGAATGACTTAAATGTAAATGGTAGTCAGTGTATTTAAATAAGACAATTTAACCCGATATTTTGTTTTCAGCCACCTTCGTAACCTCGAGACGTGGGAAGACGTTGATTCAGATCGGCAAACACACATTTTGCACACAAATGGTGTCTGGGCCTAAAGTGAGATGGGTGTGTTCGACACACAATGGGAAAGGATGCCACGCGTGTATACATACGATAGACAGACAAATTGTTAGCATCAAGAACAATCATAATCATTGAAGATCCAGGTCTTAAGGTAGCAAACGAGCATGCAGTCCACCTAATGGTAAGTGGTCACTGCGCCCATGGATATAAGTGATCATGCCCGAGTACGATTAAATCGTTGAGGTTGACCACAGATGCGTCGTTACCCTTGAGGACTAAGATATTCGCTTTTAAGTGCTGCCGGCAACCACGCCAAACCGAAACACAATGAACTGCTTCACGGAGAATTATGAAGGCGGCGGTGGTACCTCCCCAGTCGAACTACATGAGTGGCAAGGACCACCAATTTGATTAATTTATTAATTTAAATTAATTTGAGGACGCGTGGCGCAGCGGTCACGATGTCAGTATTATTACATCTAGAGGATTCGGTTCCCGACAGACAGACAGAAAATTTGAATGATGATGAATTTCGATTTTTGTTTAGCATCTGGCTGTTTGTGGATTTGACTTGTACGTGTTCATGGCATTCACGGGAGATTGTAGTATAGGTTACATGCAAAACGCTAAGATGCTGAGAAATCTGAGTCTTCAGAAATCTTTTCAACTGCTCCATAAAACCTAATGTTTTATGGAGCAGTTTCGGCTGGCGGAGTACGTTCCATTACTAGTCTTACAATAAGGTTACAATTTGATTTTTACATTAATAAACGTTTATATAGCGAAATAACTTCTGGCAGAAATGTATTCTGCCAGAAGTTATTTCGCTATATATTTCGCTATATAACGCCATCTTTTATCGAGTAGTGGAAGTATTTTTATCTTGGAACTAAATTATTTTATAGTATATAGTAATTCTTTGTGAAGTATATATTATAAGCTTTTACTGTGATTGTATACTTTTCGGCATAACTCATGACATAAGAGTATGATTTATGTAGCAATAAACATTGTTGGTGTCATGTTTACCATTACATATTAATTTTTAGTATTATTGTAGTACTGATTTCGATGTTTATTTGACACAAGCAAGAAAATAAGTATTTTTAATTGAATAAAATCTTATGAGTAATTAATTATTGTGAAGACAAAACTATGACGTGTCGTAGTAATTTAATTATTTATAAGTAATTTAAGTTATTGTAGTAATTATTACGCTTTCCTTTTAAGATTGATTGTATAAATTAATCATATTTAAAATAAATCTAATACAGATAATTTTTATTAAAGAGAAGTAGTAGAGAAGTATTTCAAAATAAAAAAGGTATTTAACATAAAATTATTATAAAAACAATCTCAATAAAATTTGACTAAAATTGTTACATGAAAACATAGTACAGAATATAATAAAGGATAACAATACGAGTATATGAACGTTTTGTCGAATATCATCATATTTCTTTTAAGATACAATCTTTTCTTAGAGGAGAAAATAAATCCACACACATTTGAACATTGTTCAAAAAATATTGTTTTTTTTTACGATTAACATGAAATATTCGGTTGTTTTCAGTGTCGTTCGGAACAACCATTCGAGGGAAGGCTAAGTTAACTTACGGGGAATACTCATTTTCTGTTCAAAGGGATCTCGGCGGGAAATGCAGATGGCGCTGCTCGACCCACAGCGGCAAAGGATGTAACGCTCATCTATACACCGTCGGATATGAAATAGTTACTGTAAATAATAATCATTCGCATTAGAAAATACGTTTTATTGGTAAACGAACAAGGCAAATTCGTCCGTTAGCTTCCAACTTCCCTAGTGTTTGTATTTTTTAATAAATTATAGTTAACTTTAGTTTCAAAATGATCTGTGTATTAATTTACACATTCCTATTTAAAAAATGACGGAATTTCATACTAATTGTCATCACCTTTTTACCTACTCGAGAAAATATTTTTTTATTTTAACAATTTATTACTCTTTTTTCTCTGTGCGCTATTACAAACGTCACATCGTAAGGTTAATTATATTAAATACAAAAATTATACGTAATTAAATGACAAAAAGTGAAGACATAAATATGTTCCAATCTTCTAAAGGACCTTGAATCCAACACGAATTCGATTCAACGTTTGTTTTTATAGCAATAAAACCTATATGAAGAAATAAAACCTACATGTAACATAACGTGATAATATATCTTATATTTTTCTATCACAGTTAGCTACAAGACCTCACGGCGGGGGAAGACGTTGCTGAGCATCGACGGGTTTACCTTCTGCATCCAGAACGTGAGTGGAGAGAAGACCAGATGGGTGTGCTCCACTCACAACCACAGGCAGTGTCGTGCGGTCGTCCATACTTACAACCAGTATATATTGAAATTGAAGAATAAACACAACCACGATTGAGATACGACGTGACACCCTTCGTAGAAGAAGATAATATTTCTATCTACAATTTCATTGATAGTATTTTACTATTGATGCATATTATAATTGTAAAACAAAAATAACCACATATATTAGTATGAGTTACAAGCAAGAGAAATCGTCGTGGGACAATTATTTCGAATAAATATACTCACCACTTGAAAAGTATTAAAATAATACGTGGAAAAACATGTCTATTTCTCTTTACAATTTAAATTTTGTAGAATATTATAGTTAATTTGTATTAACATTGAGAAACAAACAGAACCAAGAATGAATATTAGTATTACGTGAAAAGTATTAAAATTCTTCTATCTTCTTATCTATTAAACATATATTTCTAATGTCTTTTTAATTTCGTATTTTTTATTGAAGTTGATATTATTAAATAAAGGGCTACACCGTTTGATGTATGCGGTGTCGTGTATTTATTACGCAAACTTAAATAAAATTTTATTTACTAAAAACTGCTTTAAAAAATCTAATGTTTTAAAAAAATGTATCAAAGTATATATTGTAATATAGGTTATTTTGGCTGTATTATGTTATATGAACTATTGATATTATTTTTTTATTATTTAACAGTCAGGAAAATTAATGTGTATGTATAATACTAGGTAGCTAAAATTTAAGCTACTTTTAAAATAAAAAATTAAGATACTTTTTTCTTACATTGCCTAATTTACGGATAATATAAACCTCTTAAATTTAAACGCGTAAAATGGTGTTCGAAAGGTAAAAAAATATTTTAAATATTCATACCTCATACGTAGGATCTATTTTTATCTTTATTCTACATTCTTCATGATCTTTTCTCTGTAAATATTTATTAACATATATTATTAACTAAATAAAAAACAATATGTTTACGTTTTTCTTTATTATAATGTTTCTTTATTCAGATGGAAAATACCTTGGAAAATAATTAGAAAGCAAATTTATTTCATAATTTAAAATAATAATGTGACATTTAACAAAATATTAATTTATTAAATTTTGTTACACGCCATTACATGTACTTAGCGATAAAATTATAATTGTCACTATTTTAAATAAAAAAAGGTAAATTAGCGAAGGACATTTGAAATTTCTCATTGTCGATTGTCACCTAAGTCAGGATTTTCCAAAAATACCACTTAGTTACTTAATTTATCGTTTAATATATAATATTAACATTAATTATAAACAATGACTATTTTTTATTTAAGTAACTATATTTCGTTATACCTATTTCACCACACAATGTATTTGTTACGTATAATTATGATTTTACCCTACTATGTATGTACCTATTACTATTTATATTCATTTATGCAACAAAGATAACATTCCACGTATTAAAGTACTAAATTTAAAAACAAAACCATGAGCCTAAAAAGTCTGGGCGACATTTCAGGGTTCGAATTCGTGGAGTCCAAGCGTACCGGGCGCACGATGATCAGGGTGGGTCGGTACATGTTCAGCCAGCGGTCCAGCCGCTCCTCCATCAAGCAGAGGTGGATCTGCTCCACCCACGTGTTCAGGGGATGCAAAGCGCAAATATATACCATCTACAACAACGTCCTCAAGATTTGTAACACGCATAATCATTAATGGCAACCTGGATTATGTAACTATTATAATCGTTAGTGGCAAAACGAGAATTATGTATAATAATTCGATAAAGTAAAATATGTGACACGCATAACCATTGGTGGTAATCCAAGTTGTGTGATTGCATTAACTAAGACATGTTATACGTATAACGTAATATTAGTTTAATACCAAAAATTATGTAACGTTCATAATAATAAGCAGCAAATCAAGAAGTGAGATACCCATAATCATTAGTGGCAAACTATGAATGATGTACAAAATGAGCATCAGCGGCAAACCAAAATTACCGCCTGATTAAAAGTATTGTTTCGACAAAATAAGATATGTCATTCTCATCAAACCATAACTAAAGAAAAAGCAATTCTTCAAAGGCTAAGGAATAATTCTTATAACAGGGTGGCGGTGGTACTGCATTTTCGTTTGCTACTTTAATTATATAAATAAAGAGTAGCGGCATAAATTAAAATAAAGCAAGTCTTGCTATTCTATCGTATTCAAATAATAATGATTAAATAAATGCATATATCTGTTCATAAACTTTTATGGCATCGTTTCTGAAAAGCTTCTTGTCAATATGTAAATTGTGCATATCTAAATAATGTAAATTTCATAAAGTCATGTAGTTATAAGTCTGTAGTATGTAGTTATAAGGTACGTCACTTTTGCGATTCAATCGTTTTTATGAAATGAAAAACCGGTTGTTACGGTTTTTGACTTGATTGAAAATGCTTATAACTCATTCATTATTAATATTGTATAATATATTGACTAAGCAGGAAATCTCAAAAATTATACTTTAATTATAAAATGGTAATAGTTACCAACACTAATAATCCAATTGAGTACGTAATTAAATCAAAAAAGACAATTATACTCGAAAAAGGTCAGAAATTTGGGGTTTCTTTTCCATAATTCTATTCAATCTAAAAACTTTAAAATGTTTTCATACTGAACACATAAGGCTGTATGATTACGACAATCACTAAGGCGTCCCATATTAAGAGCATATAATATCTTTATTCCATTTCATAATGTTACTTATTAATAATTATTATCTTTCATATTTATGTAAATTGTGCCTTACGTAAACAACTTTGATAAGGAACGTTAAAAAAGTTATATTCATCAAAAATCTTTGAATGATAAATGAACTCAAGTAATACTGAATTCAAATCAAGTAAATCAAGTAGGACTAAATTACTTTTATTTGTAAATAGGTACCTAATAATTTATAACTTTCTTGTTAATGATTTTTTGTTTTTATGATGACACTTGTTACATATTAATGTGATATTTATTGTAAATAAAAAATATATTGTATATAATATTAAAAAGGGTAAAATTGACCATTTTGAAATCAATTAATGTAGACTAAGTGTTCAGATGTTACCATAATTAAATTATAAGTCATTAAAATATTGGAAGTAATTAATGAACCCACCCAAAGTGCAATATTAAATATTTTTAATTCGTATTTTAACTCATAATTACTATTACAACTATTCCTAAATTGTATTTCATGATATCATATTATATCTTATAAATAAACCGGATTATTCGATTAAATTTATTCAGTATCAAATGCGGTTATTTTTATTAATTTAGGAAGGGAGTGCAAGGCCAAGATATTTAACTTTAACCAAAATTATATTATAAATGCGAAAGTGTCTTACTTTTTATGTCTAACTATCATAAAGTATAACATACAATGTCAGGATTATAGATAGAGGCATTGGCTAACTTTTATCCATATCCTATTTTCTTAATCTTAACCATCATCTTATCGTGTCATTATTAAGAGACAGAAAGAGAGGAAAATATATGTAGTCAGAGATACAGCATGGAGCACTACACAAAATAATTAAATAATAAAATAAAACAATCAATTTAAACACAATTAATAAAATAAATAGTGAAAACAATGCGAACATGGATTAAAACAAAATAATCATTTATAAAGAATCATTTATATTACACACTAAAAAAGGTAGACATATTATCTTAGAAATGTAACAACAAAATAACATAATAATATGAGGCGTTTGATCCTGATGGTAAGATATGTATTTCTAACATTGAAAACAACGTTGAAAACAACAACTAGCGCACTGAAACAATTTTGTTTGCTTGTGTAAAAATAAGATTTGATTTTGTATAATTTTACACATCTAATGGTGTAAAATAAGCTGTACTGGCAGCCCCGGCTACAACGAAAGCTCCAGTGTTGCCAACTCAGAATATAGTATTGTTAGCTATAAAATAAATGTATTTAAATACTTATTTAGATACGCAGGACCAATACAAAACGAATGTCTCTGTTTATTTCTACTATATCAATCGCCAGGTGGTAGAACTCGTTTAGTTCAACCGGGGAGACCACTTACCTTGACCACTTACCATCAGGTGGACTGCGTGCTCGTTTAATACCTTAAGTCGATAAAAAAAATCAATGAAGAAAATGATGATACGGACAAAATTGGGACTTATTTAAACGAGTTATAGATGAAGCTCTTTCTTTAACTTTAATGTTATAATAATTGGTGAGGATGTTCTAATGTAATACAACTCACTGTAACATTGTTTATCATTAAAAAGAATGCATAATAAACATTGATTTTTACATTTGGCAACATTGGCAGTTATATCCATTTTTTCAACTCATATGGCATATTTTTTAAATTGGAATAGGTAACACTGCGCTACTGATTTTCAGTCCAGTCCTTGCTTGGCTGCATCACTGACGGCCGTGTGCAAGCCAGCCTTAAATTAAATTGACCTATATTCAATTTGCGCTGTAAATTTCAAATTACAATAGACGTAGATGTGTTTCCACCAATAATGGAGATTTACGTTTTTATTAGTATATATTTATACCTATGGCGTTAGGTCAATTCATTCCATAAAGTCTAATAATTCTAGGAAAGAAGTGGGTGTGTTTCCGAGAAAGGAGGCCGAACATGGCATCATTATAATAAATGCATGAGTTTAAGTATTCTGTTAGCTACGAATGGAATCGATACCACTTATTTATTGGCCAACAAAATTCAGGTAAGTAGGTAGAATTGTGACATATGAGTTTCTTTTATTAGATAAGATATGTATTTTAATTAGGATTTAAAATTTTAGTTTTATTCACTTGCTTAGAGCAAAGCTAATAAGCTAATAATTAATTAATAGGGATTATTAATTTTGTTACATATAAAATAGATTGAAATGAAATTCGAATAATCCGGAAAAGTTACCGAATAATTAATTATTTTTATTTTCTCTCTTTTGTATTGCCGTTTGTTGTTTGATGTTTCTATTTTTGTTTTAACAGACTTATTGTTTTCAGGCTATGGAACAGTGGAAGGAAATGGTTCCCGTATTTCGTGGCGTTACACCTGGAACCCTGAGCAAACGAGGAACACAAAGGAATTGATTTGATATAAGCTATCTGGTATTATGTTTCCTGTCTTAATCTGTAGATTTGTTTTGCCTAAAAAGCCAGGTGTGATCATCAATAGATTTTATAGCCCAGTGGTTAAGAATCCGAAATTCACGCGGAAGGTCCGGGTTTGAGTAACATGCAAGTACTGATTTTTCTTACTACAGGCGTATTTAAATTAAATTATCGCTTGCTTTTCGGTGAAATCGTAAGGAAACCTATGCGACTAAGATAAATATAAAATATATCAAAGATAAAATATATCAAAGATGTGAGAAGTCGTATTTTTTAAATATCGTATAAAGGTAGCAAACGAGCATGCAGTCCACCTGATGGTAAGTGGTCACTGCCGCCCGTGGACATCAGTAAT
>DWNR01005604.1:0-10069 GCA_018250455.1 Polygonus leo
GTCGCCATATTTCTTGTATGTTTGATTTGGCACCCGAAACGCAACACAATAAAACCAAGCACGCGACGTAGATCGATCGTTTGCGCCCCACTGTAGGGATGCGATACGATAGTTATGTTGGAATATCGATTTGGAACTATACGATACTTACATCAGGTGACGTAGATCGATCGTTTGCTCCCCATTTGTATTGTAAGGATACGATACAATGTGAGGAGATATCGAGGCAGTACTATACATCGATATTTCGTACGATACATTATTATAAGATAACGATCAATCATATCGTATATAGTCGTATCGTAAGGTGATAATGACAAGGTTTTGTTGGTCATAATATTATTTTTCACATTAAATTATAATGAAGATGATAAACAGTGCCTTTGCATATATATTAATAGAAACTTGACAAAACTGTTTATAGAACGAGAACTATTTATATTTATTTAGATTTGTAAAATACCTTAGGTTAGATAGTAAAAAATTAAATAATTTTCATATCATTAAAATTAAATTAATAATATCATATTGACTTGTTATGTCGCATTTCAATGAACACCTATGCAATACGCTTACAATACGACATACCTATGCACAATGCGACAATATCACATACAGATACAAACGAACTAGATATGATACGATGTGATATATCGATTATTTCTTAAGCTACCCTATTTCACAGCGCTTGCGCACTTTATACGAGCATCTCGGTGACAGCTTTAATATGTGTCCGATGCGGGCGGATTCGTTTATTGTGCACCGAATTGGATTGTCCGTCTGAGATTTATATTGGTTGCAACTAGTTTAATTACTACAAGTGGGTACGGGACTATTCCGTATATCGGTTCCAGGGAAGAAGCGTGGTAAGCGTTAGGTACTCGTATGCCGTTATCGGGATAAACTGCTCCGCACAACAACAAAATACTTGGACATGGATATTGCTATACCGACAAGGTTTAGTTGTACTTAATTATGTTGTAAATGTAAATAAAATAATTGGCCAATAAATCATTTAATTTCATGTCTAATGGTTTTCGAAGGTCTTATGGATGAATATAAAAAATACACTGACCATTTTAATTGTGTATATACTATTGCGACGTAAAATTAATAACTTGGGTGCTGAGTTCCCTATCAAGTTTTCTTAATATCTTGAATGTATACAAGTTCCGAACTCAGAATAACACTGTCCCTCGGAAGACATGATCATCTAAGGCTACCTTTGCCAAAGTATGTAAATTGTCTAATATATTAACACGGAAACACTACTTTAAAACTATAATGCTGTTGGAGATACTGAATCACTCCTGGTTTATAAGACTAGTAACTGCCGAATTTTAACTTCATCAGTAGTGTTGGAAATTTTGAAATTGCGTATTAAATCAATGACTAAATGAACGCTAAATGACTTTCGCTTTTATAGAGAAGATTGATTAAATCCATTATGTATTTAATCCGATCTATTAAATAACAAAACAAGAGCAAAGCTTACTAACAATTCGACATTGATTTACGAAACTGCTTCGAAACAATGATATTTGAGCTGACAGTTTATATTTAATCGTATCTGGTTTGCTCAACGCCACCTGGTGGTTTACGGGTCCACAAATAAGTCGATAATGTAGGCACTTTATTTTATCTGCCGGTCACACCGTAATGACAGATAAGCCACGATAATCCGTTCGTCCGGACTATCCTAACTAATACATGAATCTCGTCACGAAACTTAGTAAACTCATGGTGATAACTTTTTATAGGGAAGAGTTTGTTTGTGAACTATAGAGAATCGTGGTAATCTGTATAGGTAACATTATGCAAAATGTTTGATGATGAAGTCAAAATAAATTCAGCCAGGCTGAATTAACGCTGATCCATTTTTAATAGACTCCAAATTTTAGTTTTCTAATGAACTGACTATTTTTTATGCGATGTGTTCAAGTGATGTGAATCAATTTTGATAATTCCTTTTTTATTGGATACTTCTAAGCACTATTAGTCTATTAGTTCATTAGTATACAAAAATAATGAGTGAAAATAGTCTAGCTATAATACACTTTGCAAATGAAACATTTACGTAAATTGTAGAAGTAACACAGTCGGCAAGCTATAAAATATGCGCATTACATTAATATATTGTAAATATAAATATGTATTAACGCATTGCGCATATTTTATCCTGAAAAATATCTTCACCCGACGATCGTTAATCTTTCCTGTCCAGAGAAACAAATTCCACCCATTATTCTGTTACACCTGGACAGTGAAGTGGCCATAACTAACTAGATAAAGTAGGCTTTCCAATATCCGTAGGCTGCATACTAACGGTCCATAATAATAACATCGTTGTCCGTAAAGATAAAGATAAGATATTATAGTGCAATGAATGGAGTTGCGCATTTATAAAGTACCTACGTTAATTTAATAATGAGAAATCAATTTATTAACAGTACTTGAAAGCTTTAGAATTGTTACGATAATATAAATGTATGTGTGTTTGTTTGGTACGCTTTTACGACTTAACTATGCAAGCGATCATAAGTTTTGACAACTTATATTTTATCCATAAAAAACACTGTCTTCGACTCAAAAATGTAATAAAAATGTATTACAAATTCGAAATAGATGACAAAAAATATTTGTGATCAAAACAAATTGTAAATTCTATAAATTTACAAAGTCAGGTTTCGATTACCTCTAGGTTTAATAATTAATCAGAAAGTCAGACAGAAACAGGACAGAAAATAAAAATGAGATAGTGAAAATGGAACACTACGCTATTGACTGTTGTAACTTTCCATTCCCATTTGGATACAGCTAAGTTTGGAGCAAATTTGTTGGTAGGTACTCAATATAGACGCGCTGTATTCAGTCGAGTCTAATTGCGCTCATCCTGCCACAGAGTTCCGGTATCAACAACAATTACATTATCTGTAGCCCTGCTCGATGCTCAGTCATTTGGATTTATCTCATTTACTTACATTCATCATCAAAACCAATTATTGTCCCACTGCTGGGCACAGGTCTCCTCTCAAAATGAGAAGAATTTAGGCCCTAGTCCACCGCGCTGGCCCAGTACGAATTGGTAGACTTCACACACTCTTATTATTTTCAATCACTTGGGCATGCAGGTTTCCTCACGATGTTTTCCTTCGCCGAAAAGCGAATGATAATTTAAATATGGACAAAATTTGAAAAATTAGAGGTGCGTGCTGGGATTCGAATCCGGACCCCCGCGTGAATGGTCGGATTCTTAACCACTAAGCTATCATCTGCCTACAACTTACTTACATTACTACATTACATGACGGCTTACTTACAATACCAAACCTAAAACTAGACTAGAGAAAATGTATACGCTACGGTCTAATAAAACGAAGCCCGCGCTACAAGGACCAATAATAATGAATCAATTGACACCTCATTCATGTAAATTAGAGGGGTAATGTCGGCCCTAAGATGGAACAACATCACAACCCATTTTTATACCACGGCTGGGCATGGGTACATACTCCTCACAACAAAAAGGATTTAGGCCGTAGTCCGTCGCGCTGGCTGAATGCAATTAGTAGTTTACACAACCTTAAGGTATTCTGAAATCTCTTTGGTGTGAAGGTTACCTTGCGATCAATTCGTTCGCCGAAAAGTAAGTAATAGTTAAACTATAATGCAATGTAACCTAATGTAATAGTTAAATTATAATGCGCATGTAATTTTGAAGAATTCTCGTGACACAGACAAACGTACTTACATACGTGCTAAAACCATAATTCTTCCTGCTATCTTGGCCCTATTTGGGTAAAAATATGGTTAATGTCAGTTCGTTGATACTATTTCTGATCAGCGGTTATTCTGGTTTAATGGATGAATCTAGTAAATAAACTTGTTTCAACGTATAATCGCTGTCTTTCTTGGGAAGTAATAAACCGGATTCGCGCTTTGCTATTTAGATAGAGAATTGGCAAAGTTTCGCTTGCGCGGTACAGAACTGCAGACGAGGGCTTAATGTTATTCTGAAACGAAATTTATGCAAATATTTCGCAACTGCACGCCTTAAGTACCACATTTAATATAACTGAAATTCCAGTGCCAATAACAAGAGGGCGTATGCAGGATGGTTCAGTGGTGTGAACAACAAATTCTCACTTTTCGCCTTACTAATCTAAGTGTAGGAAGTAACAGAATACACTGTTGTCAAAAAGCAGAAATATACCTCGAGTTGGTGCTACAACAAAAGATTTTACCACCCTATATCACGAGTAAAGGCCAATGTATTGGAGTGAAATTGGATGCTAGACAAACTTGATTGAATTAAACATTTTGACCTCGCTTTGAAAAAAATATAGATCTTTGGGGACGGGTGGGCAAGCGGATCACTTTATTTTTATTACATCATAAAGACAGCCTGTTTAATTATAATTCACAGTATCTGACACTTGAACCAGGGGTATATGTGGCACTACTTTTTTGGAGAATAATGGATGGACATTTAAAATTTTGGGTAGAGTAGATGGATGGATATTTTCAATGTTGATCGCAACTGCCCAATACCTCTACTTCCTTAAGTAATTCTTATTCCTTCCCTTGAAAATTCTTGATTTCTAGATTATTCTGCTATCAAGCCGCACAACATATACTTGGTACTTCACCATCAACAATATTAAAACGAGTTCCACCTAGCTCCACCTAGCATTGTATTATGCATGTTTAAAACGATGGATTTATATCTATTAACATCTATAAATTGTCTATTCTGCTATCTGATATTCTGACCCACACAATACATGGACAATACTTGTCATCAATGATAAAAAGTTCAATCTAGCTCTTTCAATAATTCCTCCGTACGTGTTTAATACGATAGGTACGAGTATATTATAACAAAATAACGATACAATGAACTACTGGGTAGTATCTTATCTGGTTTCAATACAATATCCACAAGTACTTGTCTACTAATCAAGTTTCTCGGAAGTTCCAAGGCGGTATTCATTTGAAACTTCGTTATCGTATGAAAAAATCCACACTAATGATTAGGTACCATCGATAATTTAACTAGTTACCCATGGAGTTTTTGAGAGGCCAAAAAACTATCACAATTAACCGTTTTTATGTACTTAACCGGAGTAACAAATGACCGTGCAATCTAATATCCGTTATCGGATCGGCTAATGAAAAAACGTTTTTATTTTTGCATATTTGTAACTAAGTCGATTTAAAACACAAGTATTATACTTGTACACAAGTATTGTACTTTTGTAGATACTAACGTTCAAATAAAATATATTAGTATTCACAAGTACTATTCAGTAGGTTTTGAATGTTTGGGAAGAGTTCTATAGTAACCAATTTAATAGGTTAACTCCAGGGCGGCTACTTGAACCCCCACGTTTTGGCATTTCCTGCTTCGAGTGACTAATAATCTGGTATGTTGTCTGTGTCAAAGCCATAGAAACAGGTCTGTGGAAAGCCGATAAGATTTCATGATATTTTAGTCACATTTGACCTACCCTGTGCAATAAATTGAATTTTGCTATTAGTCTTTGTATCAATTATATCGACTTGCTTTTCGTATGGAACCGAAACCTTGATGATCGATGACAAAGTTGACCTCTGAGGGTCAGAATTAATCACGAATATGTAGCCATCCCTGAGAATTAACTTAAAACATTCACATTTATACACACCGCAGCAATAAAACAAATTAGATGTAGTCCTGTTAGTTACATCACAAACTTTATGATCACCATATGACACTTAATAATTTTGTGTTACAAAGTAACAATACATTTCAAATTATATAAAAACCTCTGGTTATAATGTAGATTGTATTTAAAAACAGGTAACAGTTATTTTCTTAACTGATCTGCTTCTGCTACTAATGGATAGATAAATCCAATAAGACAAATACCAAATTTCCACATTTGTTTTAAAAGACTTAGCCATAAGATTGTGAGTTCTATGATATAATGAATACATCAGTGGTGATTACTAATGATACAAACTGCCGTCTTTGTAATAAATTTTGACTGGTAGTCACCAACCTTCACCTTTTTCCAATTTTTTGTATGTAGGCTGTTGTATGAACAAGTATTCGGTTCAAAATGTGTTTAAAACATCATTTTTTTATTATCGTATAATGGTAGCAAACAAGGATGCAGTCCATGATGGTAAGTGGTAACTGCCACCCATGGCAACAGTAATCATCCCCAAGTACCATTAAATGATATCTAAGATGTTTGCCTCATGTATATTTATAGATGGCAACCACCCCTCTCAAAACCGAAACACAAAAATTGCTTCATGGAGCATTACAAGGATGGCGGTGGTACCTCCCCCGTGGAAATAAACCAGTTCTACCACCTGGCAAATGTATGAACAAGTGTTCAGTTCAAAATGTGATGGTTTAAAACTTCAAATGTACAAATGGTAAACAATAACAATGAAGATTTGTTGTTGTGTACAACTAGTACACAACAACAAATCTTCATTTACAAGGATAACACCACATCAGCTTCCCACTTCGTTTCATAATGGAGGAAAATAACATTATCAAACATTGTATTGTTATGACTAATGAGTGTTCAACAAAATCGGTATTTATTTACATGTGGTAATTGTATTGTTATCAGTTGACATTGAAACGTTTATCTAATTAAGTATATTTTGATGTGTTATATATTTCCAATTTGTATTACTTAATGCGATAATGAATTGAGCACACATAAAAAATAAAATTTATTGTAAGCTGGAGATGATATAAATGTTTAACTGATTTTTCTTAAATTTGTAAAAATTACATTGTAAGTTCATGCAATGTATGCAATGTAAGCATGTAGAGAATCTACATAGAAATATATATTTATTAAGGCATATCATTTAGGTAATATAAATGGATATTCTTCTGCAAACAGGATATTTATACCTGATGACCTTAGTCACCTAGCGTATTCTAGAATATTAATTATGCAGTGATTTTATAATTCTCCATTATTTATTTAACAATTTTAAATTAATGGAAATTGGGGCCGTATATGAATGAATTGATTAACATTCTAGTAAATAATATTTAATGTATGCAGAGAAACAAAAGCACAAACACATGTAAATATCCTCTTCAATATTTTTAAATAATTACTGTTTTGTATTTATATTATCAAATTTGAACACTGACAAAAATTTTATACATTGAACATCAAAATGATTTTCAAAGACTAGAAGTACCAGTATCGAACATTCAGATGTGTATCATAAATCTATGAATCAACGTCACCTCCGTCACACCTTATTCTGCTTTATCGGAGAAATATCTATTATGTTGATTCGAAGGTGTGGCTAAAGGGAGTTGTTTATGTGAATATGTCAGACTCGAGGGGAACAGTGCACTTATAACATACTTCAGCCAAGCCCAGTTCACTACTTTCATTTTGCACCGGCTTTTTTCTTTTGTCTACATAAGCCTAAAAAGATGCTCAAAGCCGAAGAACTAAATAATTGCAGTTTGTTTTTCATAAAACATAGTTTGGTTTACATTAAAATTGGATACCTTATGATGAATAAAACTTTTTGAATTTGAATTAGAATTTCTGTTTCCTACTCATATTTTTGATCACTTTTATGAATAATTGCTAAAATCTAAAACTACTAATAAATTCTTTCATAAATACAAGCTATGTTATCCCCACCTGCAATAGTAATTTTTTTAATACACATAAAAACTAATTGGAACAGCTGTAAAGAAATCTCAATAAAATCCACTTCCTTTGTGATGACTAACAGCAGGTACTTGCTAGTGTGATAAACTCAAGTACTTGGTTCATATGAGTCAGATATACAATAATAAACAAAGGTGAAATCGCTGATTGAAATGCTATCAATTCTTTTGCAGCTAAGGAAGATGAAATACTTGAAGGAAAGTAGTCACAGTCGCTGATGGGCATTAAGGGCCGTATTATTAAAATGAATTTAAGATTGAAATAAATCTTGAAAGCGGCTTTTAATCTACTTTTTGAGAGTGGCTTTTAGGCTTTTAATCTAATACTTAATCCGCACTCAAGATTGATCTCAATCTTGATTTCACTTAATTCATACAGACCACCAGTTATTTTCATCCTTTGATTTTGAGTGTTTACATAGTTGTATTTGTATTCAAAGAGGGTATTTGTGTATATTCCTGACATTTCTTGTACATTATATTTTGGAGTTGTCAATGCATCACCAAATTGAAGGAGAGCTCTTTATTTAACTTCTTCAGGTGTCAGTATTATCAATTTATTAATACATTGAGTGATTTGCAAAATATCAGACTACAACAAACTATAGTGTTACTTTGTTATTAAAATATTATCACTTGTTCCTTACATATGAACAATGATATTCCTATCATGTCTAGGTATAATATACACGGTTGGTGCATTGGCTGCTATCCAAACATGCAGCTCATATAGATATTTTGTATGGTATCGACGAAATATGAAGTATGTATCCATTACAATAAGTATACAATCCCATATTAGTGTAAGATTACCTTGAAAGTTCACGTACTTGCTACGATATACACTGTTGTATCGGTGTAGCGGACGTTATCATGTATTCATTGATATTATTACGGTCCGAATGGAAACAATAGAATATTCAGTAAGCAAGTCGAACTCCGGTACTGATTATTGAAAAGATTAAATTTGTTCGTCTAGTTCTACAACTTCTACACAAATATCGAAGTAATTACCTTTAATAGCGGCCACTCTTCACAATCGAACAAAGTAAATGCACAGGCTCGTAAGAAATAAAAACGACATAAAAAAAGAAATCACTATAAACGATTGTGCGAAAGGATAGGATTCACTTACATTTTTATCACCACAATCTAATCTTCTATCTTTTCCAAATATTGGTCCGTTACACAATAGTCTCTGTACATGGTTTTCACGGAAATAAAAATATAATTACCACATAGTTACGATTGTATAAATGACAGAAAACAACGGAGTGAAAAAAGACGTCTAGATTGGATGGAAGATGCACTGTACTTTGCCTGACTTTCCTCGATAGATGGCGGTCGTTTCGATTTATCCATAGACTAAAATTTGCTGTGAGACCTAATAATTTAGTCGAACAAAAAATAAGTAATACGAAAATATACAATATGTATTTGATTGTAATGTATTTTAGACTTTTCCTTGCAATTATATAAATTGTATAACATTTTAAAATGTTTTTTTAGTTCTTTTTTATGTAATAGACTCCTGTTATAGACGGAAAATGATTAAAAATGTAAATTATTTATTTACATTTCCTGATTCGTATATTATTTTTGTTAGTAACTTTAATAAGAAAGTTGGAAATTTAATTTTAGAAAACTTTTAATGACAATTACGCAACCATTCTTGTTTAATTTATATAAGTTCTTTAGCTAAAAATAAGATTTATGTTATCACACGAGTTTTAAACTCAATGACTTAAAGATATTGAGTTGACTATAAGTAATTTGAACATCCAAAAGGAGAAAAGTTAAATATATAAAATAAAATATGGCTGAACATCATAAAATTATTATTAATACTAATGTACACAATTAATATAACATAACGTTTAATTGTAGTTATCACGATCAAATAATAAACTAAAACAAAAAAATGTGATTGAAATTTAATTAAATTCGGTCTGGCATAATGACTTTTGTACATGGCAACACTCTTTACGCCATCTGGTGACCAATCTGAACACGCTATAACTGTATTCTATCTCACTCGCACTCGCGAGCTGTGCGCGGACGAACGGTTCAATGACTTTGGCGACCAGTTTCTATTTTCTCTCTGGTTCTGTCGTCGGGTCGACCCGCAAGGAAGGGGGTCTTTGTTTGCGTTTCACGTTCGCGTCGCACGGTATTATCCGCGACGGCTCCACCGTATCGTATCGAGACGGAATGTGCCCGCATAAGTGGAAGCGTGGGTCTCGCTCCTCCCGGTCGATGTGAAATGTGGTGCAGTGCCCCAGGGTGGCGCCGTCTAACAGTGCAAGTGCAGTGAGGTGCAGTGGTGTGTGCGAGGGAGCGTGGGTCGGTTCGGCC
>DWNR01005605.1:0-10068 GCA_018250455.1 Polygonus leo
CCGCTACGCCGTAAGTGCCCACTTGGGGCTTCCCATAAAACTCAGCGAAGCTATTTTTTTTATCGTATAAAGGAAGCAAACGAACATGCAGTCCACCTGACGGTAAATGGTCACTGCCGCCCATGGACATCAGTAATCATCCCCAAGTACGATTAAATCATACCTAAGTTTGATCACGGATACATTGCTACCCCTGAGGACTAAGATGTTCGCCTCGTGTATAAGTATAGCCACGCCTCTCCAAACACATTAATTGCTTCACGGAGGATTATGAGGGTGGCGGTGGTATCTCCCCGGTTGAACTACACGAGTTCTACCACCTAGCAGATGCATATGGGAAATCAAACAACTCACCACAGTGATGGGATACGCCGGGTTGATGATCGTGTAGAGCAGTATGTGGTTGGGGCGCGCCGGCGGCTCGCGCTTGCGCCGCGGCTCGCCCGCCATGTAGTTGTTGCCATTGCTCTGTGGATAAAAAGGTTTCTTGTTAATATATGCATTATTTTATTACCCATGAAGCCTAGTTAGAGGAAGAATTATGGAAAAAACTTAAAAGGAATGGGGGTTTCCTTACAAAATTCTCAATGTCAGAAATACATTCAGAAATTTTTGGGAAATTCAACTTTAATCCAAGTAATTCTGTAGACTTGTCCAGGAAAGGAAACCGATACGACAGAAATTATAAAAATATATGAAACGTGTGTGTACTATGACAATTACATTCTAAGAGATACCTGTAGGACGGTGGGACAATAATAAAGGTATGATATGATTTTCTCAGCGTCAACATAATAAAATTAACCAGGTATCCTGTTCGATAAAATTATAACACGCTAAGATCTGCCTCCATCAATATTTTAATTATGGCAGGTATTACATAAAAAAAAACATTATTAGTAATAATATTTTGCTTAAAAAAACATCGTTCGTCGTATCACTGAGAATAAATTACCCACATCATTAACCATGATTCATGTCATCGAGGGCATTGATGTCATACATGTCAATCTGGATTGTATAATGCCATAAGAGGGCTTGAGTGCACAAAATTGCTGATTCACTCACGACACACGGCAAAAAATTAATCAAAATATCATCAACGCTTTAAAAATTAAATCATCCGACCACACGAAAAAATATTAATCTGATATGAAAATATCTCACAAAAAATAATCACACTATATCAACCATAGCTTGATTTGCGCTATTGTGTTTTTAGTTTTTATGGTTAAGGAAAAGATCGTGATAACTGTTACAGAGTTGCCGGCTATACTTAAAAGACAGGCAAACAATTTATTCCTCAGGGTAGCAACTCATCTGTGGTCCTCCTCAGGTGCAATTTACTTACTTTGGGTTACTTTGGGTTTTGGGGTACTTTGGGTTGATTACAGAAATTTCCATACCACCAGATGGACCACTTACCCACCAGATGGACTGCATTTTTAATACGATAAATAAAGCCGCGCTTTACATTGTCTTGTTACAGTGTCCAGATCCAGAATCCAGAGGGATGCTAATTCGGTTCCCGGTAGGTTGCATAAATGTCGAGTCTAGAAGGCACGAGTAAACTTCGTTCGCCTTTAAAAGAAATCGTGACAACAACGTCACTAGTCGAATCCAAAAGTATCCCTATCTCTATGTTGGACTAAATTACATAGGACATTAATGTGCAACATTTCAACACAATGGGCTAAATGGAGATCAGCGTGGACGAATATCGTAATCACGTTGTCGCCCATGTGCCGATATGGTTACGAAAATAGTATATGCATTAAAGGAAAGTCAGAGAAATATTATTTCACATTAATTTTATTATATAATGACTACTCACAATAAGTGGTTTTTTGGATACCGATATTTCCTCCACTGAATCCGATGTCGAGTCTCGCCGTGACAACGATCCATGTGGTCGAAATACCCGTTATATAATAAAATAAAAATGTGCAAATTCTGCGGTGAATTTTTTTTTAAATCATATCTAATTTCATATAATAAAATAAATAACTAAATCATTAGTACATTTATCCGGCTTGAGCTCCTTTTACGCTAGGGAAGGCCGACAGAAAAATAATCTCCCGACACTCTTACATTTCAATATACAAAAGCAGTAGACACTTTCCATCTTTACTTCATAGGGATTACGTAGCGACTCGAACAAATATTCGAGCGACCACTTGTCTTCCCACTGCATACGACGTATGGAAAATAATGGAACTGTCTATACTTTACGAGCAAAACTGTCTCGAACGCCTTATAGGAAATAATGGACCTTTCATGCATATATTTTTGTCACATTCTAAAGTTATATAATCCTAAAAACAAGTTGACATCAAAAACTACCTAACGGTGGTCCATTTGAAAAGGTTTTTTTTCCTTTACTATGTAGCATCAAAAATGTGGTCACTGTAGAACCCCATGCTATAACGCTACGGGAATACTTGCGAGTATAGCCAACTGATCTGTAGTGCATCTGATGGTAAACAGTCAGCACCGGTAATGGCCATTTATATCGCTGCCCAATTATGACATAACTAGCTGAAATGCGCAATTTCCTTTGCGTCATACAAGAGAGAGTGGGTCAAATTTTCCCGGTTTTTGTAACATTTTTCGATAATACCCTGCTCCTTTTGGTCGTAGCATGATGTTTTATAAGCCTATAGCCTTCCTTAATTAACGGTCTATTTAACACAAAAAGATTTTTTCAATTTTTAGCGGGTTCAAACAAACCAACTCTTGAGCTGATATTATTAGTAAAGATTTTACTTGAGTTGACCACAGTTGTATTGCTATCCCTGAGAACTGAAATGCTCGCCCCGTGTGTTTGTATGCGGCAACCACGCCTCTCGAAAATCGAAACACTAGAATCGCTTCACGGAGAAGATGAGACTGGTGGTACCTCTCCGAGAGAGCTACATGAGCTCTATTTATGTATTTATGGATTACCAACATAAGACACAGATGACACAACTATAAGGTATTCATTGAATATTTTGGCATAGGTAACTATTCTTATAATTAAAGATAATCACAGTATCCTATGTGTTACAAATTATGTTTTTTAAATAAAATTTATAGTAAGTAGAAACGTAGATAAATACTAATAATAGCTAACTCATAATAACAATTCTTAAAGACAAATCCAACAAACCGAAGTCGAGCTACCAACTACATGACAAGTCTCGTTCACATCTAACTAAACATTCAAAGTCGAGCCGGAGATTAAC
Organism: Polygonus leo; assembly: GCA_018250455.1. Taxonomy (NCBI): domain Eukaryota; kingdom Metazoa; phylum Arthropoda; class Insecta; order Lepidoptera; family Hesperiidae; genus Polygonus; species Polygonus leo. Next base: position 3,228 of record DWNR01005605.1, read on the forward strand.
AAGTTAATACAATTCACAATACAAGAAATTACCTCCGAGCTACACCGCAACACTACAAATGAGCTTACGACAAACACGAATCCCTATCCCTAGACCCTGCAGGGTTATCATATCAAGTAATAGGATTTCCCGACAACGTCCCTTAATTTCAGTACATTTAGTGTCTGAACGATGTCATTGGCAGATACATTTTCAAAATGGAAATAATTCATACGACATACTGTTTTTTTATCAGAATAATTACTAATTCTTTATCAATTTCCTTATTCAAAATATAATATCAAGCCTGTTGGATTGTTCCGAAGTGTTTTTATCTGAAATATCTTTTTAATATATAAATCCCGTGACATAATGTCCGATCTTATTGAAAATGTTACATACATCATGCATAACTTAATCGAACGTTTAAGATAGGATGACTTCGAGCCGAGCCCACTATACAGTGTCTGGTAGTATTTTTACAGATTTTAAAATAAATCCTAATAACTTCATGGAAATTAAAGACTCCTGTTGTCTTGACACAGATTGTAACTCCGGATAATTCAAGAAAGAGCCTGTGATCTGCCAACCCTACTCGGCAACCTACAAACAGCTAACAAGGCTGGCAAACAATTGAAGTTCGCTGAAAACAGTGAAATTAATAGCGACTAACTATCTGACCAAACAGAGGCAATAAGACGATACGCGATGAATATTCATCATCACGGATCCGTTTCCACCGAAGGAGAACCCTGTCAAACTGCAAAGCATATTACAAGCGTAAGCGACGGTGTAAAATGTACAAAAGGAATTTATTTAAAATTGGTTTCTAGAATAGTCTAAACGTCAAAGAGCTACTGCCGGTTCGGAATATTCACCATGTAAGGTAGACGTCGTCATACAATCTGATCAAATAAAAGCAATAATGAAAAGTCAGAAGTGCATGCCTGCAATAAGCAACGGAGCACCAAATAAAGCTATGACTGCTATACTATGGTGAGTAGTGTAGGAAAATCTAGATTAGGCCTAGTCAATAAGAAACATTACAGACAGAAGCACAAACACAAGGCAGATTGAAGGACAAACTATTGATGGGAAATACACCTGTCGTCAAACAGAAAAATAATTTATATCCACATAAAGTTAGTAAAGATAATTTCTTGTTGTCTTGTTGTCTGTGATCAAGTTATGGAGCCTGCACGCTTTGTAACTTAACTAATATAAAAAAGAAGATAAAAAACAATATTTTTCCTGTTGCTTAATGGTAAAACTTACTGAAATGAATACCAAGATCGAGGAAATATCAGACCAAACAAACACAATAAGGCGATAAGATATGAATATTCATCATCACGATTCCGCTGTGAGCGTACGAGACTGATAAAGATTGAGCTTAAGATAAAAGCGAGCGCGTCTAATCAAAATTCTCACAAGAAAATAAATATAATGATATGTTGAAAATCAATCAAAAAACGCTCTTATTTATAAGTTTGAAAACAATAATGACAGGATTCTAACGACACCAAACAAGTCCATAATTCATTCATTAATTTGCCCTCTTGTTAATAAATGAATTATGGACTAAGAGTGAATTGAGATACTTCACAAACTCATAAGCACTCATGAGATGTGTTAATTATTAATTTCTAATCAAAAGTTTATAACAAGGTAACACTGAGTACGCATTATGAAAATTACATAGTATGAATAATTCTACCTAACTGAAAAACCAAGCACAAATCAGATTTGAAAATTTGATAATCCACTGATAAAACAAATTCAATTAAAATTAAATTTCAAAAATATTTTAATTAATCGTTTTCGTTATGTCTATAAAAGTGAATCCATATTTTCCTTGGTCATGGCATCACGCCTGAACGGGTGGACTGAGGAGCTGAAATTGCGCGAAAAATTAGAAAATTCAAGAAAACCTAACGACCATATTATCTTTTCTATTTTAAACATAGTAACATAACTTTTTAGTAACAATATTTTATTGTTAAGACGTTGTCTTAACAATAAAATACCTCTCGGGTCAGCTTGTTGTAAATAAATATGATTAAATGAAATTATTTATTGCAGAAATATGTTAATTACAATTAAATTAAATTACATGCAGCCACCTGACCAAACAAACTCAATAAGGCGATGTAATATGAATATTTATCATCACGACAACTCGGCAATTGCTCTTAAGACTAAGTACACGTGAAAAGCGAACGCGTTCTAACATAAGCCGTTGTTTAACACAGAATATAAAAATAGTATCAGAAAAGTGACAAACAGAGATAAAAAACAGGATAGTACGTACATTTATACGTGCACACATTATTTACAAACCTACAGGAATATTTTTCCAGGTAGAAGAATTCATGAAGATTTTTTTTTTTTTTCTAAACCTAGCGATAAGGCAGACGGGCTACCTGATGGTAAGTAGTCACCGTCGCCTGTGGACACTTGCAGCACCAGAGGGACCGCCAATGCATCGCCGGCTTTGGATTGATTGAGGAGGGACCACCGCCAACCTCATAATCTGCCGTTAAGCAAACCTTGTGTTTCACCAAGGAAGGGCGCGGTTGCCGGCTATATTACACACGAGGTGAACATCCTGAGCTTCATTAAAAGGACATTAACACATTTGTGATCAACCTCAGCTACGAATTAATCCAACTTGCAGATGATTACTAATATTCATCAATATTATTATTCAAATTTATCCTCTTGTATAGACAATTTGAACCCATTCAAAACTTAAATCCGCTTATAACTCCCCAACTTGCACCACACGCGATACTATCTCATAAGAAAACGGGGAATGTAACACGGTCTCCAATCTAATTTAGTTAAAGCTCTAAATTCAGTGCACAACGGCTAGAGGATTTAAATATAGAGTGGGTTTCTTGCTAACTTAGCAGGATCTTACTCATCAGAGCCGGCGGATGAGTTAAGTTTGCTCTTATTAAGCGCTACAGGGATATCTTAAATCCCTTCACTTCAGAGTTCCGTGCGAAATGGATCCGTCCCATCCGTCCGTGCCAAACAGGAGTCAAACGATGCATATCGAAAGTCCCTAATATTTTTTTTTATCTATACCTAGCGATAAGGCTGAGGGGCTACCTAATGTTAAGTAGCCACCGTCGCCTATGGACATTTACAGCACCAGAGGGATCGCTAATGCATCGCCGGCTTTGGAGGAGAGCTCTTTTCGCACCTTTTTTGAAGAAGAGACAATGCATATGGAAAGCCCCTAACATTTGAGGGTTCTCTGAGTAATGGGTGCCAAAAAGGATTGCCTTCCCTCCCTCCATTCACCCGTCCATCTGTCAAAGACCTCTCTGTGTCTCTTGAACCTCTCGACCCTAGAACTAAGTGGAGTCTCACTAGACCTCTTGAATTTGTAATAGATAGACTCTAGTTATAGGTTAGGCTAACTACTTCGGGTGGAAGATTCAAATATAGAGTGGGTTTCTTGCTAACTTAGCGGGATTATACTAATCAGGGCCGGCGGATGAGTTAAGTTTGCTCGTATTAAGCGAGACATGGACAATGCATATAGAAATTTCCTTACATTTTAAGTGTTTCCTTGGCAAAGGGTGTCAAACATATTTATATTACTAAGATTTCGCTTAGAAATCACTTAGAACGAATGGAGTTCGAGAAGATATCACAGCCATCCTTATAATCCTCCGTAAAGCAATTCTTGTTTTTTGAGGAGTGGTAGTAGTTACACACGAGACGAGCATTTGAGACCTCTGGGATAGCAACGATTCAATCATACTTGGGTTGAATACCAATTTCCATGCCGGCAGTGGCACTATCAAGCCATCAAGTCATGAGTTGAAATGCCATGCGTTGAAATTAGTTTTTGTGCAACGTTTGCTCTAGAGGTAAAGTGTAAATATGTTTGGAAGTTGATAACACTACAGATTGGTTTGCATTGTCCATTTGACCATCTTAATCCTGTACTCACCGGCTTAACTATGTTCGGTAGAGTGTAGTGGGTAGACACTAAACCCAATTACCTGAGACGAGATATATACAGAGATTTGCCCTGCCTACACAGTTTCACTATCTTGATCTGGCATACCATGCATGGTGTTAGTTACTTCTGAGAGTTATTTTGAGAAATGTAGGCATAGGCTGAATAAATTTAGAGGGTGGAGTTGTATCTTACATATTATTATATGGAGTTGTTGATGGAGATCCACATTTAGGAAACAAGAAGGATGCTATATATACCTAGCGATAAGGAAGATAGGCCACGTGATGGAAAATGGTCTCCGGCTCTTATGGAAATTTACAATTCCAAGGGGGTGGAGAATATATCGCCGGCTTTTGAGGCGAACCCTCCTCAATTTTGAAATTACCACCGCAAATCAAGTTTTTTTTAAATCATTCTTTGCAAAAATTTGTTTTTTTTTCCAGTAGCATGATACTGTTGCATCTCACCGCTAAGCTACCTCTACAAAGCCAAAACTACTAGAAGCACTACATCAAAAAATAAATCAATAATCAAAAATAACAGTCTGTCAAATTGGTTTACACATTCACCCCCTACATACATAAGTCTGTTATACCCTCTAATCTCACATATGATGCGCTTACCATTCATTACTACGCTACACCCTCTATCCCTTGCCTACGTAGATTGTATCTAAAGCGGCTTATATTATACATAGAATTAACGTTCTCGTAACTAGGACCATCGGGACACGTGCATTATCTTAGAATAAGAAAGATGGGCCATATTACCGAGCTGTTCAAATGAGAATTTCTAAATAACACTTAAAGTTCAATTTATTTTTGGTGAAATCTTATAAACTAGTAGGTTTTCTCGCGTTTCTCTTTACCACAAAGTGATAAATAGGATGTTATGCTCATTCTTAAATCTATACATATAAATAATAAAGCTAAAGAGAGTCGAAAGTCTGTACATGGAAGATATTCAAAAAAAAGTTGGCTGTCCAAAAATACTTACAATCGATAAAAGAACTCGTTTTAACAGTTTTGAGAATTTTTGTCTGTTTGTCTGTTTATTTGAACGCACACGTAAAAATGGCTTAACGGATTTTGATGCAAACTTGACTAATCTGACGAGAAGAACCCCGGCCAGGTTTTACACCATAAAAATTCAATCCCTAAAAAGCGGGATAGCGGGCAGATCCGCGGGTACCGCTAGTATATATATAAAGATCAAGAATTCGGAACTATGACCTTCAGCGTGACACTTTTGAGTCGATTAGTAGTGACTACTAAACTACTTCAACTAAACGAACAACACAAAAAAGCTTAAATCACCAATCGCTTAAACAGAACTGAATGACCGTTTTATACTGTAACAGCCCTGTTCATTCATTTCCAATATACATTAGTTATATATATATAACTGATCTAATCTCAAATACGATGCGCTTAGGATTCATTACTACGCTACACCCTCTATCCCTTGCCTACGCAGATTGTATCTAAAGCGCGCTACACACGGAATTAGCTATTCCGAAGGATTACTGCACAGAAGGGGAGGGAACGCCTTCAATGTTAATCCGACGTGTAATGCGTTCTCCTAACTAGTTCAGAACGATGTTTGTTTAATTAAGCGACGTAATATTCATAAAGAATTAATAGACGAACAAGTTGAATGAATGAACGATGTAGATCATTCTACTACTTAGAGATTGAATGAATAAATAGTTTGAATGAATGAATTACGTAGATAGCTTCGCATCATGAGTTTCTAAGTGTTGTTATAGTTGGGTTATCATTCGGCACTTGTCTCGTCTCAACAAAAATAAGAAAAAAAGCCATAGCTTACAAATCTATCCAAATAAAAACTAGTGGACAGCATAAGTAGTCCCATTTTTTAAATCTTTAAGACATGGTAGTTGTTTAACGATTTATTTTACCTCAAATTGGTATTTTTTTAAAACGCATTACTTGTAAAAAAAGATACTCTTTAATATCACCACAAAGATACCAAAACTAAATGAATGTCATATAGAAATCATAGCTAAAATTATGATTTGCTAAATTCTCCATTCATTCCCAATATACATTAGGTATACACTCAGATCTCAAATATGATACGCTTAGGATTCATTACTACGCTACACCGCTCATCCCTTACCTACGCAGATTGTATCTAAAGCGCGCTACACACGGAATTAGCTATTCCGAACGATTACTGCACAGAAGGGGAGGGAACGCCTTCAATGTTAATCCGACGTGTAATGCGTTCTCCTAACTAGTTCAGACGATGTTTGTTTAACTAAGCGATTTTGTATTCATTGAGATTGAATGAATGAACAGGATGAATAAATGAATTATGAAGATCGCTTCACATCATGAGTATCTAAGTATAGTTATACCCGGATTTTTTTTCGTATAAGCGTCGCAAACGAGCATGCTGTCCAACAGATGGTAAGTGGTTTGCCAGGTGGTAGAAGGTACCACCTGGCAAGTGGTGGTAGAAGGGGAGGTCCCACCGCCGCCCTCATAATCCTCCGTGAAGCAATTATTGTGATTCGGTTTGGAGAGGCGTGGTTGCCGGCCATACTTACAAAAGAGGCGAACATCTTAGTCCTGACGGATAGCAACGCATCTGTGATCAAACTTAGGTATGACTCAATCGTACTTGAGGATGATTACTAAAGTCCATGGGCGGCAGTGATCACTTACCATCAGGTGGACTGCATGCTCGTTTACCCTTATAAGATAAAAAAAATAGTTCAGAAGATGTTTGTTTAAGTTTGGAACGTTGTATTCATGGACAATTAATGAATGAATAGAATATCTATACATATAATAAAGCTAAAGAGGGTCGAAAGTCTGTACATGGAATATATTCAAAAAAAAGTTGGCTGGG